>CM061533.1:77673315-77944771 GCA_030545055.2 Neoaliturus tenellus
CAATAAGCAAAAACTGTTAGGTTGATGCAATTGATATTTGGTTCTTCTTGTTACTTCACCATCTGGAAGTTCCTGTGGCACTAACGTGGATTCAAAGTCAGCGTAGATAACTAGTGGAATCCGGTATTGGTGAACTGTTTTATTGAACTGGACAAATGCTCTAGATGGTGGTGGCAGACTAATCTTCACTTCATAGTTGTCATTACAAAGACGTTGGTGTTCTGACAACCACTCTGATCCTCCACGTCTCAAGTCTTTATTTGTGAAACAAAAGCATCTCTTACACACTGTTACTCTAATTTTATTTTTAGTCACTTGTCGTCCAACCAAAGTTTCAAAGTTCTTGATGTAAACATAATGTGATATTTCACCTTTGGTCAATAGCAGCAAATCTGTATGATTTTGACGTTCAGTCTTTGTAACTCGTAACGGGTATACGTTATTTGATTCGTCTAAACCAAACACATTAACTGAAACTCCTGGGTTTTTTCTTTCAAATTTAGCAACATCATTAAGACTAACAGGATACGACATACCTTGGAAGTTATAGCGGTGTTGAACAGCTTCGTATGCTATGCTAGGTCTACAGGAATGGTCTTCCACATATTTTGCTAACATTGCATACCGGAAACATTCATTATCCTCATTTTTCACATTGATACATGATCTTGTATCTCGGATCACCTTTGGTAGAGGGATAAAGCTGCTTCCTCTCATACCATATCCATGCTTGTGAACCCTCACATCCATACCTTCAATTGATGATAGCGTCCAGCCGGATCCTCTTCCTTCATGTTCTTGAAGTTTCACTAGCAGTTCAACCAAACATTCTTCTAAAATTTCGTTGATATCAGATGTGGTTGTAAGGGCTCGGTTTTTAGCAATGAATGCTCTCGGTGAATTTTCACCATCGGTATTAGTAAACATAGCCTCCAACACCAATCCAAATTTAATAAAGTTCAATCTTGCCAATTCTTCCGTCAATGTTTTTACAACTAGTTTTTTAGCTTGAGTTATAAAATTTTCCAATTCTAATTGCACGTTATTAATTTTGAAATGAATTACAACTGGTCCTGGCAAGGCTGTAGTGCGCAGTTGTCTTATATCTTCCATATCCTCTTCTTGGGTACGCAGTTGTCTTACATCTTCCACTTCTTCCGTATCTTCTTCTTCCATTTTCTCTTCTTGAATAAATCCTCCAGCTGTAGATGGTCCAGCTCCGGCAAATTGAATAACACTTGGTCTTCTTCTTTGCATTAACTGTAAATAGCTAGCCCAGTCCTCCTGCTTCTGAGGTTTTTCCAAAAACCGATCAATCGCATCCAAGTCTTCTTCACTTACTACAATCTCTTCTTTTCTGTCCTCTTCATGATGCAATTCTCGGTGTAACTGTAGATAGCTATCACAGTCGTCCATCTGCTTCTGATGGTTTTCCAAAAACCGATCAATCGCATCCAAGTCTTCTTCACTTACTACAATCTCTTCTTTTCTATCCTCTTCATGATGCAATTCTCGGTGTAAAACAAAGATATCTTCGTCTTGGAAAAACTCACCACAAATATCGCAAAGAGCCATTTTTACAGTTTGGCTTTGAGTGTGCACTCGGTGAATGTCCACGCAATAATGAGCAGCGCGCTCAACCGGGTCCCTTTATACCCGAGGTTGAAGGGTGAGGGAAGGTGACGTCATATACATCCGGTTTATCAATCATGTAATAGATTTGGCTTTTAAACACCCATTTTCAATATATTCTTCAACGGGCTTGATAAAGCAATGATGTTTGGTCTAAATCCACTACTTTTTACAAGTTTTTTCAAAGATGTCTGTTTGAGCAAGTTTATATGGGTCAAGGTCATTTGGAATTATTATTTTCAGCGGGGATAGAGCACTAAGCAGCATCAATTACTACAAAGTGCTCTATCCCCCGATCACATTTTTGTTTTAATTTCTTACAAAGGTGAAATATCACCGGTATTACCTCCAGAATAGGAAGAATTCTGTTGCGATGGAGCGATGGAAGTGGTGTATCCAATCCAATTGGTTTACCATTTTTATACCCCCACGAACTATGCATTTATGTGGGTCAAGGTCGCGTAAAGATACCCTTTGAGCGGGGGATAAACCACTAAGCAGCATGCTAGTCCATTGCCGCAAAGTGATCTATCCCCCGCTCTGTTCTACAAAACCTCAATCAAGTCCAAGTTCAAGTCCTAGTTTAACACTTGGTTGGGTGAATTACATTAGTTTGATACTTATTTCTACCGTTACACTTGCTCCATTCTCAAAAAGATATAAATAATATAATCCTGGATACTGTTTTGTTTCACGTCCTGCATGTTCCTTAATAAAGTCAAAGGCCAATCTTTTTGAATATTCATTGTGAAACACTTCTCTCACACAAACAAGAATTTTTTCTTGCACCAATTTCAGTTGAATTGATGATAGTTTGCTTACATCATCCTTGTCTATCAGGGGTAGCTTGTAGGTGAAAGTATTTGGCGGTAGTTTTAGCGTTCTGTCAAGTAAACAACAAAATCTTGTATACAATTTCTTCTCATTGTCTGTAATACTATTAATACCAATCAGATTATAGTACGAAGGTTTGTAAGGTATACGACGAGACATTTTTGATCACCGGTCTTCTTAAGAATGAGCTCCTGGACAGCCACTTCCAACGAAAGCTGGAGCGTGAATGAGAAGTGCGTGCAACCTGGCCGCCTTATATCCCCACCAGCCAAGGGCAACCCCACCCTGGGGGGGGGAGGTGGAGGTGTGGGGTGGAGGTGTGGGGTGGAGGTGTGGGGTGGAGGTGTGGGGTGGAGGTGTGGGGTGGAGGTGTGGGGTGGAGGTGTAGGGGGGGATGCTGGAGCAGTCTTTCCTATAATTAGGTCAAGGTCACAAAATAACTTTTAAAAATAAAGCCCCAATTGGGGCATTTAGGTTGCCATCGCTGTAGCCTCCAAAGAGACCCAACTATGGACAACAGCAGACTTGTATGTTAGTAATACCTAACCATTAAGATTTTAGAACACTACTGTATTTAGGTCAAGGTCATGGAAAAACTTTAAAAAAATAAAGCCCCACCTGGGGCATTTAGGTTGCCATCGCTGTAGCCTCCAAAGAGACCCAACTATGGACAACAGCAGACTTGTATGTTAGTAATACCTAACCATTAAGATTTTAGAACACTACTGTATTTAGGTCAAGATCATGGAAAAACTTTAAAAAAATAAAGCCCCACCTGGGGCATTTAGGTTGCCATCGCTGTAGTCTCCGAAGAGACCCAACTATGGACAACAGCAAACATTCCAATGTTGTCTGACCTTCACCACGCAAGACTTTTACACATTTACTGCATTGCTAACAAATAACTTTTTCAAAAAGCTAACAAGAGTCATTTACATAATTTTGAGAGAGGTTGAGGACAGCCCTAGTGGCTTACGTCCTCGGTCCGAGTGCAGAGGCCGCCGCAAATTGGCCACAGCTGTGGTCTGCATGCCAGCGTACAAACGGACCGAGTCCCAACCCAGCCGCAATATTGCATGCCTGAGAGGACCCATGCTAACATTGGTTTAAAATAGCTTTACACGGGGGTCTACTCCCGTACCATATCTTTAATATTTAACTTTAGCAATGCAGTAAATTTTTATAAATCTTTGTGGGTCAAGGCCACACGAACATTAAAAAATTTCGGCCCCCGTACATCCATGGCGAACCACGAATGTTCGGGGGCCTTGGGGGCAAAAACACAAATAGCTATCAAAATTCATTTACATAATTTTGGTTTCCATAAGGGAAACAGAGGTTGAGGACAGCCCTAGTGGCTTACACGTCCTCGGTCCGAGTGCAGAGGCCGCCGCAATTTGGCCACAGCTGTGGTCTGCATGCCAGCGTACAAACGGACCGAGTCCCAACCCAGCCGCAATATTGCATGCCTGAGAGGACCCATGCTAACGTTGGTATAAAATACTTTTACACGGGGGCCTACTCCCGTCCCTATCTTTACAATTTACTTTGAGCTGTGAAAAATGCTCAAGGGGGAGTGCTAAAACAAGCGTATACACTTTAGATAGATATAACACACACTTACAAATTAGGTTGAGCTCAACATGGTACGCACTGGAACAAGCATATACACATTAAACACATATGACATAAAAGACAAACAAGACAACAAGACAAAACACGAACAAGACACATAGGAGACATAGGGTACAAGTAAAACACTCACATATAAAACAATTCCTAATACCCAAACGCAAGCGCAATATCTTAAAAATAATACAAGTCTTAAAGTTAGAGTAGACTTCGCTAAACAGTGAAGGCGCCTTTCAATGTTTAGTGAGGCCTATGGCGGTCCGTCCCGATCGTTCACGTTCAACGCTCGGGAGCGGACTGCGAGCCGGCTGTGGCCGGGCCGCCTTATATCCCCACCGGTCTCCCCCGAAGGGGCGGCATGGGGCGGAGGTCCACCCCAGGGGTGGAGGTCCACCCCATGGGGGGGGGGTGGAGGTGGAGGTGGGGGGGGTGGAGGTGGGGGGGGGTGGAGGTGGGGGGGGTGGAGGTGGAGGTGGTGGTGGGGGGGGGTGGAGGTGGGGGGGGGTGGAGGTGGGGGGGGGTGGAGGTGGAGGTGGGGGGGGAGGGTGGAGGTGGAGGTGGGGGGGGGGCCCTCAGGGGTGGTTCAAGGTCACCAACTACACTTCTACTCTAAGTCTGGTTCAAGGTCACCCACTACACTTCTACTCTAAGTGTTGGCAATACGCGATGGTGCTCAGCCAGTATGTCTCAGGCTTGCATGCGGTAAGCATCGCTGCTCTTCGACTCTGTTCATGTAAGTGTTTTACAAATTTTTGATTCAAGGTCATTACACTTTAACTCTGGACAAACATGGCTTGGATTTTCTCTGATTTTACTCAAGGTCACTACACTTTACCTCTGGGACGATATCGACTTGTAGTATTTCAGTGTTTTGGCTCAAGGTCATCACGCTTTAACTCTAGCACGTCGGTTATCGTACCAGAGGTTCTCAATAACCTAACTTGTAATGTTTAGGGTGGCGTTTGCACGCCACGTGGTATCGCCATGAGTGTCCAGTCCGAATTTTAGGTTAGATTAATTTTACTGTCATCTTTTCTATTTCCAATTCGTTTTGCCTAAGAGTAAGATGTCGCTTTATGAATTTGTATTTCTCTAAGGTTATTGGGGATTGAAAGATTACAATCACTTTATTTAGACGACTCTTCACCTTAGAGTCTACCATAATTTCCACTTTAACTTTTCTTCCTTGCCCCTCACAGCCTAAGCTGTACAGTAGGGTTTCTTCTAGTGCCAACTCGGGCCGAGAGAACAGTGTGTTGACTGTACGACAGCTCATGGTGAAGTGATGCGATACTCCAGCGTTCAACCTCACCTTCCCCCACCACTGTGACCTTCCCCCACTCCTGCTGTTTCCCCCACCGCTTTTCTCTTCACTCATGCGCTACCAACAGTCTCTCAGTATTGTGCAGACTTTTGTGAGGGGAAGCCATGTCGCAGGATACTTTGGGTAAGAAACTTAGCCGTGTTAAGACTTTATTAGTTGCACACTGTCCACCACTCAAAGTCAAAAGGGTTTCGCCTTTAGCTAAGTGGCGCAGACTGTTGCGCGGACACCCTAAGTTTTATACCAAACAGACTAATGTGAGTTTTACTGATGAAGATTTGTTTAGAATATTGGATGAAATGACTTTTCCTTGCAAAGTTCAGTTAGTTACTCCCATTCCTGACTGTTTAGAGTCTTAGTCTCTCAAGCCGATATACCTAGAGTACACAGAGCCTGACAGTCAGTCGCTCGGTGTCTGTCGTAGGGTGCGCATCGCGGTTGCAGTAATGGTTAAAGTAAGGCAGCTGGGCTAGTTCAAGGTCACCCGAGCGGTGTCACATGACGGTTTAGGCAGAGTCACGTTGCAAGCTTCAAGTTTCCTCAGCACTTTTGCTGTTTCTCGTCTAATTTCGCTCCAAGTCGTCAAGGTCACGGTAACCTGACTAAAACTCGGAGCGTAGTGCGAGAAACAGCAAAAGTGCCAAAAAATTTTAGGTTTCAGCGTGACCTTGACCTTTGTGACATCGATGACGTCATCTAGGTGACGTAAGGGGTGATGACGTCATCAGCACGTCATTTCTGTGACGTCATGGGTGTGACGTCATGAAAGTGACGTCATTGGTGATGACGTCATCGATGATGCAATCGATGACGTCATCGATGAGGTCATTGACCTCGATGACGTCATCGATGACGTCATCGCTCGGGTGACCTTGAACTGGCCCAAAAGCCTTACTTTTCCACTACTCATTTGGATTATTTTAATCAACCTAGCTAAAACCTAACTATGTCGTGTAGGTAACAAAATACCTCTCTAATTCGAAGAGAACAGACATTACCTCTATAATTCAAGACTCATTACATAAGTCGAATTAAATTTACATTGTCTTCACTAGTCGAAGCTTGCTTCTACAGCTGGATGGTTTCACTACGGACCTCCAGTAGCCTATGTCGAAACACCGGCGAAACATTCGCAACGAGCCGGGGACACTTTCGGTCCATGGTGTGATGATGTCACGGTAGTGTACTGTACGTTTCCTCTAAAAGACTAATGTAATAAAGATATAATTCTGTAGGTAGCGTTACTACTCCTAAGACTCGAAGAAAATCATGGTCCCGCGAATTTTGAGTAAACGAGAGTCGATTGTATATCCTTAAAAAGTAAAAAAAAGCAATCTGGATAAAGACGAAATGCAACCAGTTCCAGGACAACATCTCATAATATCGCTGCACGGTGTAAAATTTGAACAACACAGTGGGGACTGCGGCGCGGCGGTGATTGTTGGTTTTGGTAACCGGCGAACGCCGAGCGCCGAACTGCACAATGAATAGTCTTGTAAAATCTGCAAAAAAGACATGTGGGCGAGGAAATAACTGCAAGAAAATTGATTTTAATCAATTATTAGGTAAAAATTGCATAAGGAAAAAGATGTTGGAAAGTCTACAATTCTACAAAATTGCGTTTGTTCGCAATCGCCCTTTATTTATGGCTACTGCCGTTTTTTCTGCTTACTATCTTTTGATCCATTAAAAACTACGAAGCTAAGTAAGAATAAAATATAAGCTTTGCACATTCTACTTTACAACATAATATGAAAATACTATACAACATATATTACATCAGTAGTTGAAAAAAACAAGAGTTATATTGCCCCATAATCAGGCTTTAAGCTTATTTCAGACAATTCTTTTTAACTTCCATAAAACCCTTTTCTCAAAGTCTGCTAATTCAAATTGAATTAATCCTATAAATCCTTGTCAAATAAAATGGAAATCCAAAGTATCGTTAAAAGGTTTACTGGCTTAAAACAATTTACATACATAGATTATTTATCTAAATAAGTTAATACATGCATATAAAATTTGAATGAATGGTATAAGACATTTGAAGGCTCAAATAACTTCCACATATATCTTATTGCCCTTTCCCAAATTACAAACATTCTTTTGAAATCCCCCAATTCGGAGTTGCTCCAAAGAGCAATATAATTCTTATTAGATTTAATATTATGTGCGGAGTACATTTTTTTAAATTTTAATTATTTAAAAAATTGTATTTAGTTTCTAAAAACTTCATAAAATGTGCCAAAATGTATTGTAAATTGTGATAAAAGTGAGAATTTTATGGACAATGTCGAGAAATCTTTTTTAAAGATTGAAAAATTACTGTTACTGGAATGTGGGGCGAGATATAATTCACTGGTTAGATTTTACATGAATAATAACCCCTATTTTTTTAACCTGCCTACCAGAAGCCCTGTATGTATTGTATACTTTGATTTCTCCATTGGCCCGATTTTAACAAATAGCAGTTAAGGAAGTCATGTGACTATAACGCCATAGTGTCTCTTGTTTTACTGTCGTCCATGTTGGTTCCTTCTATCTTTCTTTGGGCCTGATGATGATCGGTGTGTCCGGTCAAAATCGATTATCATTTTCAATATTTTCAAATATTTACTATCTGCATTCTTTGCAGTATATAAGTTTAAATATTTTTTTTTCTTTTCTTACGTTTATTTTGCATTTATGATTGCAAACAATACGTTTCATGCAATTAAAAAAAGTATTTTTCTTTTATTTTCCAAATATTTTTCTTCTACATAATAGGTCATAAAAAATAATTGTAATTAGTAACAGTAGGGGTCATAAGTTTTGGACCTTTTCTTCATTTTCATAAAGGGGCTTATAAAAGTGACGTTTTAACGTTTAGCCGTAATTTAAATATAAATGAACCTATCATCAAAAGAGTTTAAACTCTTTAAATGCTTTGTATGAGGCAATAATGTTGTTCAAAGAACCTACAAAGAACCGAGGGTTCCCAACTGAAGGGATATTACTGGACTCAATTTGCGCGAGCCTTTACTACTTTTAATTCGTACATTTTTACAATCTACCAGTAACATGAACTTTTAACTAATCTGAGCTAATTGTTAGAGAGTTTCATTTTAAACCTCATCAAAACTGGTTTATTCAACGTATGACTAAAGTTAAGCGTCAAATTTATTTTTAGCGAAAGATTAAAAAATAAACTCTTTATAAAATTTGTTTATTGATCGTTACAACAAATATTAATCTTCATTAGTCTTTCAACAGACACATTTATTTCCACAAGCAGCTAGGGTTACCAACGTCTTAGTATCTGTTATTTGCACAAACCAATGAGTATCAAGAAATTCACTGTCAGAATTAACACAATATAATTTTATTGGCATGGTACAACACATAATGAAATTACAACATTGTTAAAATAACCATATTAATTAATTAGCAAACTTTTATTTATAATCTCGCAATAGAAATAATATTTTTCTAAAGCAGCTAGTTGATAAAATTTATACATACCTGTTATTGGCACAAACCAACAATGGAACAATAATTTAATGGCGTGACAGACCGTGAAATAAAATTTTGATATTGTTAAATGAACAATAACAATAAACATTATGAAGAATCGTAATAACCATTGTTAATGATATTTTGTTTTATTTTGGTTAAGTTATGTTGACCATTACGGTAGATCTATTTTTTTCTTCCTCTTGTGATGCTGGTCTATTTTCAGCAGTGTACTTTATTATTTGCCACAGATAAACACTAATCATCTCAATTATTCCTACAATTTTTAGCCATCTTTTTATTGTTATTGTTGAGTTAATAAGAACTTTTGTAATATTTCTCTACGATCCTGCCCGTTGATACAATGTAAATGGCTTTGACGTTAATAAACAAACAAATTAACCAACAACACTGTTCAAGCATTCAATCATTACACTAATATTAATGGGTTTTTTCCATCCAATGTATTTGATTGAAAATTAAATTAGGACCTGTTTTATGTTTGCGTTGTCACAGCCGATCTCATAGCTCTTAGCTGGTTTTAGTTTTACAGAAAAAAACAAAACATAAAAAATTAACCATTATCATTAGCACCATGGTAGAGTTAGGATGAGTGATACAATAATCAGTCGATATGGGTAATACATGATTTACTTGTGATACATCGATTTCAATTAAAGGACATCTAACTAGATCCTACCATTAATTTTTCTAATCCGGTATGAGTATAAGAAGTTCATTTACTTGTGGTCATTGTTTTTATTGGTGGATAAGAAGACCCCGGCCGAACCGTTAAGCACGTCTGCCTCTAATGGGCATTTTGCGCAAGACGCCGGAAGGACGGGATATTGAAGGGAGAGAAAGGGTGAGAGATGGGAACATCAGACAGCCGTTTCACCATTCAGAGGGCCAACTCCTGTGCTCCTGTGACAACTGATTTTCAGGCTCAAGCAGACGGACCCCGCTCTGCCCTATAAATCACCTATAAACCCTATAAATGACCAACCAAACCGATGACCATTCATGTTCCTCAGCTAGAGGTTTCTATGTCCTCCTGATGACTTTAACCACGTGCTGTCTAGAATTTGAATAGATGGTGAGAGAAGAGAAATTGACATAGTGGACAGCCAAATTTACTTATTACACGGATGGTTTTTGGACTTATTTGACCTACCACGTGTTATGACAACTTCGTTTGCTGTATCCAATGTCAACTTCTTAACTAACCAGTTTTAAAGTTATCAGGGGGTGGTTCATTTACTTGTTTAAGTGCCACGTGCACTTGGGCAGATGGTTCAAGTTGTAGTTTAGATTTAACAACCAGATAACTGATAACTAGGATAATTCTTGAAAAGAAAAAATACTGTATTTAAGTAGTTAGTTCTAACTATGGTCCGTTTAAGCAATATGTTTTTCTTTAATTGTGTTATGAAATACCTTAATTATTTGTAAGTGATTATTAGTCTACGAAAAGCGTTATTAATCTTAATGAAATAAATATCATTTATGTCACAGAAAAATGTTACTTCCTTAAGATTCGTACTTATATTGATTCTAATTGTAGGTTTGGAACGATTTGTTATCCAAGCAGTAACAAAGCATACACAGTGTTATTGTGTTTATCGTCAGTGTTACTAGCGCTGACCGTGGCGTAGCGGGTAACTAAACTTTAAATGTGTAACACGGCACCATCCATCCAGCTGCCCGAAACACAAACTCTGCGACATTGGCGACTGTGTTACTGTATGAATGAGGAATTTCTGGAAATTTTTCATTTTATTTCAATCGAATTTTAATTACTAATACTCAGAGAAGAAAATTTAAGTTATAAACCCTACTTCCTAAGTTTCCACTTGACATATTAAATAGCTAACGGTAGGTTTAAATTTTTAATTCGTAAATAAATAGAATTTTAATTAAATAAATTTAATTTAAAATGTTGTAGGCCTAAATGATTTGATTGTTTTTACGTTGAATATTAATCTTGACTAGCAAACTCTAACCTTTGATATTTTAATATATACGGATATCATAGCTGGGAATTTCAATTTAGGACTTACTACTACTACATAACCATAACTTTCTCCTTTGAACTTCGAACCGAGTGACCAAAATATTTATATCCAAAATATATACCCACGTATGACTGAATGGGTCTAATCATGTATATAGCAGTCCGGTATCTTTGTATCGTGAAGTTTATAACCCTTAAAAACACGTAGGAGATTCACCATTTAATAAGTGATATGAATAACTCATCAATAATGTCACAGTTTTACCTAAATAATCATATTGCGTTAAAACTAATTAACATTCACTATTTTTTACATATAAATTTAAACTGTAGCACATTTTCTAAAAACTCAAATAAACTTTAATGATGAGTTGTAAACTTTTACTTTAACACTGTTAAAGAAGAGATACTTACTACATGGACTCAAATAAATAACCAGGAAATCGTGTGAGTTACTAAATATTTATTTTACCAAGAAATATATTTGAATACATTTTATAATCTCCTGAGTAACTGTTTCAAATACAATAGATTTTTTTTATTTGATACTCTTGAAACAGTCAACAAACACGACTTTTTTTTAACTATAGATAAGTTCTTTATTTATTTTTTTTATACAAAACTGCATTTTTCTTATGTTATCTTATTTAAATAAGTCATTTCCTTTCCTATAATGATTTTGTTGAATCTGGTACCCAAGTAATAAACAACTCAATACATTACTAAGCCTAAGTAAAACCTTAAAAAAGTAAAATGTTTAAGTTAACTCAATGAAATTGAATTTAATTAATAATTCATCAGGAGCCATAGACGCCGAGGGTCGAGTGACAGTCTAATCGATTGGCGTTACGACCAAGAACCTCTTGACAGTTACAGCGGTGGGAGGGTGAATATGTAATGAAACGTCAATGCTAACCTTTCTACTTAATCCTTTTTTAATGCATAAAATATTTTATCTATTTCACATTTCTTTTATGTAATTTTTTATTTTTAATTCCTTCCACATATCGTTAATTGCATTATTTTCATAAATTATCTAACAGGGTTGAAAGCAAATTAAAACACTACGTATCAGTGCATTAATATAGAATTTAATTTATAAAACTGATCATACTTTAAAAAACTAAATAGGTAGTACTGTACTTTGAAAGAAATCATTCAAATATAAAAACTAAGTATAAGTACTCTTACGGCGTAAGTTGAAAATGTTGAATACAAGCAAAGTTTCATGACATAGCAATAATTGATTAACTATATTGATATTATGAACAGAAAATTTAAGAACTAAAACTTATACAGTTTCAAAATATAGTACAGTAATTTAATGCCAGATTGCAAGATCCTTTGTCTTATATCAAAACACCCTAAAATGCGAAAGAGCCAAGCGAATGAGCTTGTCATGTTTCGGATTCTATTACCAGTCATTTTGGACTCAGCCTTTCAGGATAACCTTAAGTGATTGAGATTATCACTGCATAATAAAAGTTTATAATTTTAATGAGCAAAGGCTCGCATCCCAGGTACTGAAGAGAACCATATGTTTACGTGTTTCACGTTCCAACATGAGATTAGGTTTGTAACCAAACCGTATTCCGACAATTACAGGTCAAGCAAACAAGCGACATTGTTTATGTTAATTAAAGCATTGATTTCTCATGAGTAACCTGATTAACTAACTATTGCAACGACATCAATAAACAGTATTTTTTATACTTTTACCTCATAGTATTCGTGAATGTTAAAACTTTTTTAAGGTAGTCAATGTTTATGTTGTCGTCTACTACCAAATGTGCACTCTGTAGATTAAATTTAAAAATATTATATCTTTACTGTTCCAGTAAGTGAAATTCAAAATGGTGTTCTAACACGACTAAATATATCGAAGGGTATAAATAGCAAGTTCAAATCTTCTGAAGAAAAGGAATTTTTTGGTCATTCTAGAAATTTTTAAGTACTTTTCTTGTGATTCTTTTTAAGTTTCCAAACTCTTAAAATTCTGATTTCACAACACGATTAAGGTATATTATAACCTTATTCTCATTATCCTTCAAGTTTTTCTTTGTTTAAAATAAGGATTTATGGTGATAGTTCTGTCATAAAAATTTTGTTTAAGATTCAATGAATATAAATTATACCTAAAAATATTCAAAGGGCACTAATTTTGATAAAGTTGTTTAGCAAAAAGTTTTTTTTTGTATATGACAAAATATAAGGAGATAAAAAAAACATTAATCCTTCACTGCTTTTAAGTGAGATTGTTGTTGTCTAGAGCAAATCTAAATTCCAACCTTTTATTTAAGGTGATTACTTTATTAAATCATATTCTCAGTTTATCTAACTAGGATTTTTGACAAGTTAATTAAAAACATTTTTAGAGGTGATAAAGTTTTGTCTTAAAGTTGAATTAATAAATATAGTCTGATGGTAAAAAAAGTTCGATACAGAAATATATGCCACGAAGATTTTTTTCTTTTAAGCTGATTGTAAATAAATATACATGAACCAATTAAAAATTTTTATTCGATCGATTGCCAAAGGGAGCATATTTTTTTTAAATATTTAACTTCAAGTTAACTTCTTTTGGTTTATATTTAATTATGTGCCTCTACCACTACATTGAATGACATTGTATTATTATTTTTATAGTTAAAAATAAGGTATTGAGTGAGCTTAGTGGAACCTACTGGGATAATATTTTGTTGTGTACAAAAGTAAATACTTGTATGAAATACTTTTATAATGTAATCAATGAAACGATACAAAATAATACAAGTTATACTGAAGTCTCAGATAAGTTATTTAAGGCTAAAATAAAAAGTCCTTGGATCAACATTAATATACTTAAGAATATTGAGAGAAGAGATAAATTAAACAAAAGATTATCAAGGAGGACTTACGATTAAAATTTAAAAAATTATGTAGAGCGTTTTACTATTAATCTTAAAACTAGTATTAATGAAGCAAAACACGTTAATTATAGACATTTGTTTACCAATAGTAAAGGAGATAGCAAGGCTCAATGGAGAGCAATAAACGAGGTTACTGGTAGTAGATCAAAGGTGTGTTTTGATAATATTATATTGGAAAGTGGGGACGTTATCGAGGATCCGAAAAAAATTGTAATGATTTGAATAACTATTTTATTGATAGTTGCTTGAAGTTAGTGAATAACGTGACCAATAATATTGATGTATCAAACATAGTTAGTGTAGGCAGCTCATTTTTTATTGCTCCAACTACCGCACAAGAAATTAGCTGTACAATAAATAGTTTAAAAAACAAAACATCTTGTGGTGTAGATAACATTTCCGTTGATTTATTCAAAACTATTTCACCAGCGGTAATAAATGTGTTGTGTTATATATTTAATCTAAGTTTTTTAACTGGAACATTCCTAGCTATTTAAAAATAAGTATTGTAGTAGCAATCCAAAAGAAGCAAAATAATGTGAATATAGATTGTCTAAGACCAATAAGTCTGTTACCAGTATTATCTAAAGTGTTGGAAAAGATTATGAAACATAGGTTGGTAAACTTCTTGAATAGTAATAATTTTTTGAACAGGCATCAATATGGATTTATCTAAGGTAAATCAACTGAAGAGGCGTTAACGGAATTTTTTACTAGTGTTAATAAAAAGAAAAAATTGCTGCGGTTTTTATCAAAAAGCTTTCGACCTGGTGGACCATCAAATTTTGCTCGTGAAACTCGGAAGAATTGGGATAAGTGGTATTGCCCTGAACTGGTTTGAAAATTATTTAATTGGCAGAGAACAAATTACGAAATTTCAAAATGTCCAAAGTGATCAAAAAATTGTCCAAAAAGGGCACCCCTTTTTGGACAATTTTTATTGGGATCAGTTATTTCTGAAACCATATTTTTTTATTTTCATTGACGATCTGTTGCAATAAAAATTTATTGATAAAATAACAGCATTTGCTGATGACATCGCTATTAGCTATTCAGATTCATGTAAATTAACAGTTTGGGAGTCTATCAATCATGATTTATCTCTTTTAAGTAATTGGTGTGGAAATAATAAAATGAAAGTCAATGTTTTGAAGACTAAATTTATCAATTTTGATTTGATAGGTTTTGAATTTGAAAAAGAAATAATTTTTTTATGAAAATAACTGTTTTCAGCCAAATAATTTATTGTGTAATTGCCAAAAAGTCGAAAAAGTTAATACCTTCAAAAATTTAGGAGTTCACCTTGATGGAGCTATCATGGAATTCCCATGTAACCCTACTTAACAATCAACTTAGTAGATGTATTAGATCTTTTTGCTATTTGCGAAATATCTATGAAACCGAGCTGTTAACAACGCTTTAAATCATGCATTGCGGTCACAATATTCAATTCACTGTTTCGGAGGAACTTTTCAAAATATTATTGGCAAAATTGAAAAAACTCAAAAACAGTTTATTTGTATAATATTATTCAAACAAAGAACAGAAGCATCACATCCATTATTTACAGATTTGAAAATACTTCCAGTCAAATACTTCTTGTCTTTAAAGTTTCAAAGATTTTTATCAGAAGAGCGGTCAGTTGGGAAATGAACAAAAATATGAATGTTCATATTTTTAAATATGAAATTGTTTTCATGTTCATTTTTTCATTATTGTTCAATGTTCAATGTTCATTTTTTTAAATATGAAGTGCCGCAACGCGGCGGCACGTTGCACGCAAATGCTACGTCACGCGAAAACCGACCAATGCTTTTAAATGGGAGCTTACACACTACAGTAGCGCCATCCCCGCCAGGCCTCTGCTACTGTAATGTGTAAGCTCCCATTTAAAAGCATTGCTTGGTTTTCGCGTGGCGTAGCAGTCGCGTGCAGCGTGCGTCGAGTAGCAGATGCGCCACTTCAATGTGTAACAGACCAAAAGTCAATTAAGTGGACTGCGACTGATAACCGTGTTGATTGTGTGTAACTGTCATCGGTACCTACGATCGGTGCCATCGGTAAGATGGCATGTACTTCCTTAAAAATGTTTTGTTTGTAGAGCTGTAAATTTTGGTTGGAAATAAATATTCTTCTCCTTCTTCTTCTTCTTCTTATTTTTCTTCTTCTTCTTCTTCTTCATTGATAGAACTTATATAAATAAATCCAATAAACACATTATGTTAAAATATTGTTACATCATGAATGTGACGGTAACAACATTTGTAAGTGCAACTCTATTGCATTGAAATTTATTCACATTATTTGATGGAAACTTGTTACTTAAAAGCAAGGGACAAACGGCACTTATAGAGTTAGAACAGATTACTTAAAGGATTACTGTCATTAAAACTTCCCTGTTTCCATTTTTCTCTCAGCAAGCTGCTATTTGTTTCCATCAATATTTCACTTCAAAACCATCTCCGCACTTATCTTGGTAGTGTCTACCTCTCTATAGGCCTACCTGAAAATAATTATATACTTACATATTTTAAAACTATCATTTATTATTATACTTTTATTATTCAAGTACGTACCTAAGTAAGTAAGATTTTTCAAGTATATTACAATTATTACGTAGTATATTATGATCATATTATAAATTTGGACAAAAGATTTTGAACTTCAATTCAAGGATGAATGGTTAAAATTTATATTCGAAAACAATTTTAAACATCATCATTTATATTAACTCATATTTTTGTGTGTCGTAAAGAAAGATATAATCAACAAAGACATTTAGTAACATTTCAGTGTTTTTACTTTATTAATAATCACCTAATTTACAGGTTTCCGTTTTTTGTAGGCCTAATTGTATTTCAGTAAAATGAATAGGTTTACCTAAGTTGTTTGTTGAATAACACAAATAGGAAAAAATTAAAAAAAAAACTCAGAATACAACATGTTTTTTTTTAACTTTTTCTTTAATGTAGATGATGAAAACATTTTGATGAATTGCAGGTAATTTCATTAAATGTTCCCTAAATAAATGTGAACATTTTAAAAAAACGTTTTACTAATAACGTTCTTTATAAATTCTATTATTGACAAGTTAGGCTTTAAACTATCAAATTGATAAAACTGGATACGAGTAACACAATAATAAACAAAGTACTTATGTTCATAAGAGGTTATTTTATGTTTATAAAGGCCATATTATGTGGAGAACATTGATTTTAAAGAATAGTATTTTAATTAACACCAATGGGGAAACCAGGAAACATAAAAGTGTATGGGAATCCGATGTTTAAGATGGGATTTCAGAAATGTCTAATCCAGATTAGTAGGTGGTACGTCCGGGTCCAACATTGAACGCCACTTTACTGATAGCCACAGATAAAACACATATCCCTGTGCAACAACCACGTTCAAGCCTACTGTAACCTCCTACTCAGGGTGATTGGTAAGTAACTGATTATTTAGTTTTATCATTCTATATAAGATATAAAAGTTATCAAAATAAGATATTTGATGGTACCTTAGTTGATAATTTAATTTATAACTCAACTTGGGTAAAATATAAGCAGTGACTAATAAAACGGTTGAAATATTTCTTATAATATGGAGACTGTCTAATAATGCATCGGTTTTAAGTTTGGTAGTTGGCTTATAAAAAAGAAATAGAGAGATGATAAAGATTAGAGAAATATATAAATACTTTTTTTCTTACCGCTGCATGAAAATAATCACATTGCTACACCTGCAAATAGTACGTCAAACATCATTTCCCCTTTATTATTTTCATTTTCAATCTAGAACGGGTATGTTTATTCCTGCAGGAAAAACCAAATAGGTATTAAATGTCAGCTGTTATTACTAACCATACCACAGCAGTAGGCCATTGTTGGCGTTTAATAATTAATTGATGTTTCTTAATTTGAGGTTATGTTTGATAGTTGTTAGTTTGTTCCAAGAGACAAATCAAACATAACCTAAATTATATTTTGTATAGAATAAACCGTTTAATCTGTTGCCATTATGGTGGTAGGAAAAATCTTGAGTGTATTACGAGCACAAATAGTCATTGCGCTCTTAATACACAGTTCGCTATATCTCACTACAAGCAAAATAAAAACAATCGTATGAATAACACAAAATATATGGGATCAAAACAAATAGTATAATAGCATAATAATACTGTATAGAATATTATTATGATATTGGTTGTTAGATAAGCCACAACAATTAAACATTGATTTGTTTTATACTTCACAAACTACAATAAACCCTGATTCCACTACAATAACTGTGAATAAATAAGCTATCAAACGTTCTTTATTTACTGGAATTTATTCACAATAAAGGCCCGGTAGTAATACAATCAACTCTGTAGTAATATAAATCTCAATCATAATGTAATCCATTGTTGTCAATATAAATTGAAAGAATCCTCTACATGTAGTTTGTTTTTCTATGTGATGGCAATTAGTATTTTCTTAAATAAATCAATATCGTAAACGTTTCAAACAAATAAACAAGGGGTTATCGTAAAAAATAATTAATTATTGTTAGTTAATTATTAACATGCGTTTCATGTGAACTAGATACGTCGTGGTAATCATCTGATGTTTGAGTTCGAGTTTTGTTTTGATTTTATAGAACACAATACAACATTATATTTCCCTCTTTTGTTTAAAAATATATTTTTAAATCATAGATTAGTAATGACTCTACAGATACAGAATAAATGAATTTAGATTTAAATTTATGTTCCGTCTTTCCCCACATTTGGTCTTTACAAATATTTTTATACAACAAAGAATATTTAGAAATAAAAATTGAAAGGAATTTTTTGTGGCTTTTCTTAGTAAAGAGGCTAGTTGTGAAAAATTAATCCAGAGAAAGTTTTCGGGGTTTCCTGAGGAAATTTTAATATTTAAAATACACAGTTAATTTTTGTAGCATCCTAAAACCCCTCGCGTTGGAATGTCTTGTTAATAGGTTGTATTTATCAACCTCATTAACTGGTTTATTAAAGTTTTCCTTCATAAATTTTATTACTTTCAAATATATTTTACACAGATAATCATCAAATACTCAATACAAATAAGTTGATATTGTTTCGTTATTCATAAAATACTGGAAAATTCACAGCCCAAATACCTTAGAAAATTAAATTCAACAAGAAGCAAACACTATTTTGAACTCTTGAGTTTTGTTGTCTTATATTGCTATGCAAAACTCGACATTTGAACCACATAAAAATTGAAGCTCCTCAAAATGTTACACAGAAACTAATATTTATAAAACTATGAAAATACTCTTATAAATCTTGTTAATTTATCTACCTAAAGGTCAAAAGGTGAAATAAGTAGCCTAAAACATTATTTTCGGTTTCTCAATGACAAAATATTTCGTGACACACGTTCCTGCAACATCATTTTATTGTGTAGAAGTATTGAATAATATGGTAATGTTTGTTACATTTATCGCTTAACACCATGTGTATTGAACTAACTGGAAGGGATTTGCGCTCAGAAATGTTCTGAATCTGTCCTACTGTAAGTGGACGAACCAGTTATGACTCAAATTTGGGTGAGTCGGTGGCGTAGTGGTTAGCGCGCCGGACTTCGGGACCATGGCAGCTATGTCGTGGGTTCGAATCCGCGTTCTGACACTGACTTTTATCAGTACCTTTCACCTTGTACTGTAGCGGCTCACCCCCTTACTTTGTCTAATACGTTCCACGCACAGATCAATAGTCTATGTGGACGGGGCAAAGTAAGGCAAAAAGAGGTCCGCCAACCTCTTAAAAAAAAAAAAATCCAGGCAATACAAATTTTTATACTCTTAAATCAACAATTAGTCATTTTTTTAGATTTAAATTTGGCAAACTGCCTACTTCATAGTAGGCAACGTCGATGTAAGAGTGCTGTAAGAGCCTACTTCATAGATGACTGTCTAGGGTGCTAATTACATGTTGTTTCATTCAATTTAACAGGGTATTCTAGCTGTTTTTTTGCAATTTTTATAGTAATTTAAAAAAATAATAAAAAAATAAAATCTATAACGCTTCACCACAATTTCCTGGCTTCTTTTTTTCACATACATTAGACACAATAACTACCAAGTAAGTTTAAGATGCAGTTTTAACTTCTTAAAATATGGTTTCCATACTATTTTGGTATTTAAATATGCCAGAAGATGTTTTTTACTTCAATAAATGAAAATTGCACTAAAGGCTAGTTAAAATGAACAACTACTGTATTGACTAACGACGCAAGAGATTAAGACCAGCTGGAAATAGATAAATTACCCACCATTGATCACCAACTCTTTCTTTGTTTCTGCTACCGGATCCGAGCTAAAACGGTAATCCAATACATTTGTTAATATTTCATTTTATGCACTTGGACACAAAGAATTAAAACCTAAGCCAATAACTCTGTTGTACATGTAGCTATTATTTCACACTATTGTAAGAGTCTAATATAATGCGTATGGATAAATTTGGTTTCGTAAGGAATTAAATCACTTGAAGTAATACAAATTGAATCCCGTTATGATTCAAGTAGTAATAAAAGTCTTCTTTATGGAAAAATTAAACTATAAATACTACTTTAATGGGAATTACAAATACAAATTATACAATTTTATCGTTGAGTCATGTTCTCTACATTGAAAGCGTAATTCAAATTGATTAAAAGTAGAAACATTTTTAATACATGTTTGTTTAATACCGTCGAGATAGTGGACCCATCCTTAACCCCAATCCTTAACCCCACTTCCCTTAGCTTCTATATAATTTCATATTTGATCTATTCCTTATATTATTTTTCTATTACCCACTTCCCTCCTTCTGTTTTAAACCTATTTAATTAATAATCATCTGTTTAATTTTTTATACCTATTCAATATGTTTTTACATTGTTCTCTAATAAAAACAAGATTAAGGTTGTGTATCAAAACTCCCCTTCTTCAATGGCACATGGTTAAAAAATGTGAACAAACAGAACTTTACTTGTGAAACCCAAATATGTAAGAAACAATATAGTGAAGAAGAATATTACTGTAATGTACCAATTATGCCTTGAAGACAAACTTTGGTGAGTGTTATGTGTAAGACAGTATCTCAAGATCTTAAATCTCTCATCCATATATAATGAACTCTTTATGTTTCTTCTAATAAAACAACCTTGTGCCATTTGTATGTTTTTGTTAGATTTATAAAAATGTAAAGTTTTCATTTCCTTATCTCTTATTTGTAATACTTTTATCCTATCATATTAAGTATATTTTTTGGGTGTTATACACCCTGGTCCTTCGCCTATGGCTCATTTTAGCATCACCCCATACAGAACAATGTTATATAACTGTAATCAGGAGTTCCTTTCGCAGAATACATACAAATAATTAACATAAAAGTATTAGGTTTCTTATAAAATTAGTTCATGAAATACATAGATGGAGATTTAAACAAAGCATAATAATCACACAAATAATAATATTAAATTATACAGGGTGTCTCTAAACTCTCTACCGAACTTTACACGTATTATTCCTGGACCAAGGACAAGCCTAAATATCATATTTAAAATTGCCAAAACTCCATAGTAACCCGTACATCCGCCATTTTTTATTTTTTAAAGAATAATTATTAATTTAAGAACGGCTTGACGTATAATAATTTGAAAGTCGGTACACAGCTTAAGTGAAGACTCAGCTGGAAAAAAATAATCAACTTTTATCATTAATATTTTCAAAATGGCGGCCGTTTAAAATCTTTAACCTTAAATTGTATAAAAACTACATATGGTAGCAAATTTTATGTTATTATGATTTCTTTGGAAAATTTCAATTTAAAATCCAACGATGCCAAATTATGAAAAACGGTTCATAAATAAGCGACTTTCAAATTATTATGTCCAGACATTCCTAAATTAATAATTATTCTTTAAAGAATACAAAATGGAGCCTGTACGGATAGCTATGGAGTTTTGGAAATTTTAAATATGATATTTTGGCTTTCTTTTGTCCAGGAATAATACCAGAAAAGGTCGGTAGAGAGTTCAGAGACTCCCTGTATAAACACCAGGTGAGTTCGAGATAAAATTAAGGATTGTTATTGGAGATCATAGATAATTTTTGTTTGCTTGAAATAATACTACTGTACAGCAATACTCAACAAGTAACTTTACCTAATATGCTTTATTTAATTAAAATTTAAGTCTTGTTACAGTTAAATTTTAATTAGCCTGAAACTTTTAAATCTTTTTTGTCAAAAACATTGGAACATTGGAATAGTTAAAAATAACACAAATATATTGTAATAGTTGGTTTCTGATGTTCCCATTTACATTAATCATTGTAAAGGAGCGTTTTTAACACAATTGGCTCTTCGTGTGATGTCGTGTAATTAAAAGTCAGTAGGTAAGCTTCCTGGTCCCATCAAGTTGAAAGGCTCTTCGAAGGTGCTTGGAAAATTATTATTATTCCACAACTTTACAGCAGTTTTCAGAACAACATTAATTGAAAGTGTAATACATACAATTATTTAATTTGAGTTTGTACAGTTTTATGTTAATTTTATGTTTCAAATCCCATCTGCATTTTTCTTTTCCATTCTGATTTGTAAACTATAATTATTAGTATAAAAGTATAAATAGAGATTTGCATAACATTTCATTATTATAAATTTATATCTTCAAAGCATTGACAAAGTTGAAAACTAACAAAAAGAAAACAAATGATAGGGTCGAAGACCGATGGTTGGGAAGCCCAAATTGTTCTTGATCTAATAACTAGTTGGCGGCTATTGCAGAAACAACACACTCTTTAAGGGATCCCTTTAGAAGAACCTAAAAATACTCATGAATGAAAAATACCTATGAATAAAAAATTAAAAAAAAAAATGGGTCACTAGTCTTTTGTGATCACAAGATATGTTACTTTTCAAGTCTTTAAGTCTTGTCAATTTAGACTGAAAGGAATTATTAATATAAACGATCACCTGTCAAATAAACACGAAAAATTCATTCAATGAGATTCGCTTGTTTTGAATTAAATACGATTTAATTACCGCCGTTAAGTGAAGTGCTAAATCAATTTTTGTTTTCATAAACTAAGTCTTTAGCTGCCAAAAATATATTTGTTAGATTATTTGCGAATATGCAAGAATGTATTGACCAATAAGTAGCTTTGGTTATTACTTTAGTTAGACTAATAGGTGAACCACAAAAATTTAATAAATTACGCATATTGAACCGTATAAGGCAAATTATTGATTCGCTGAAATCAAAAAATTGTTCCTACAAGGCATATGACACAGACCGTTCGGTTAGTTCTATGATACAAATACTAAAGTAATGATAGATAGTTGATGTGCTCATTAACTTCGCAATTAATCAACATCTTTAACTTTTAAAATAGGTCGGTTAAAAAGTTCAGTGTGAGTAATGGGCTACATATACTATCATAGCATTGCATATTATGGCTGGAGTGACTGGTTGAAATTGAACACCTACCTTGTTAAAATTTATTTACGTAAAATTGTTACGGTTATAAGTACAAACAGTGTAAGTATACAGTGTGTTTATCTATTTTTAATTTTTTGGGGGGCGGAGGGGTTTATGAAAGCCCCTATTTATGAAACTACCTATTACGTGGTTAAAATTGTAATTGATTGATAACATGATGTAATTAATATTAATTAGGTATACACCAATAGCTATGGCTAACTAAGGACTTATGTATGTGTTGAATGCGGGAGATTAGTTTGTGTTACTGAGCATTGTATTTTCAGCTACCTAAACAATTGAAAGTGACTAAAATGACATATTATTAATTCCCAAATACAATGTTTATCATTTCTTAAAGCTTATTAAATATTTTTAATAAACTCATACATAAACAACATGAATAAAATCAGAAAGATTTTTAGCCAAGTCTTGTTTTTATTTTTTTAAATATATTTAAACGTTAATTTCTTTACAGTATTATTAAAATAGTTTCAAGTGAACTTTCTAGAAGAACATTTCAATAAGTAAATAGTCTAATAATTTTAGTGTCTTTATAAGTTGTGGTTTTTCATATAAATCTTATTTTTTTGCTATAAACAATTTGATTTAAAAAATGTTACTTAAATAATTCAATCTACTTTAATAACCTAAGAGAAGTATACATTTTCAAATAAAGAGAACATATTTCTGATATAGTTGTGATACCACATGGATATGATATTTCCCCTGGAGCTGCCTATAACAGAGCATGGTTACATAGTCAATGTAAATTTGTTTAGCACTTGAAATACGAACAATAAAAAAAAAACTTTTAAATACCTCAAAAAAGCGTTCAATACACATAGTGGCTTAGTGAAAATTCTTGTTGCATTAAAAGAAATTTATTGCAGCAATTCATCTGCTTCGGATACGAACGAAATTACAATCAATTTGTTTATCTAATGAAATCAGGTCACTTTTGTGATTTAGGATATTGTGTACTCCTTTGACTCTTAAATTATATTCTTCTTTCTCTGAAGGACATTTTTTGCGGGTTTTTTAACGTTTAAATTAAGTCCCTTCATAACATCGGCTTTTTAAAGAACTCTGTGTTATTTGCTTAACTTACTTTTGTTCTTAATTCTATTTTGTCATTTTTAAGAAAAAAGAATATAATAATTTTGATTGAAGCAATTACGAATAAAGTGTTAAGTAGATCCATCATAAAGTAGAACTAAATACATACGAACGTGGTTTAAATACAATTAAAATTAATAATTATATTCAATTATAATTGTGTATCTTTTTAGGAACTGCCAAATTTCAACAATAGAAGGCTTAAATAAAATTAAAACAACACAATAGGAATGGTACATTGATCCAGCATCTTTCTCTTTTTGAGAATTTGCCGAATTTATTTTAAGTCTCCAGTTAGGTGTTCGTTTATGTTTTTAATTAATTAATTTAGTACGCTCAAACTTATATTAAATGTTTCAGTAAACATTATGTAATTAGAAACTTATGGAAAGTGGACGTTGTAACCAAAGGTAATTAGTGTGCATTAATTGCACCGAAAGCCAACATATGCATTAGGGAGATCATATTTGATACTGTTATTGTTAACAGGCCAGTTCTCGTACAATGTAAATCAGCAGACATGAATCAAAATATGGCGACTTTAATTATGTTTATACTGAGATTTTAAAAAGTTTTTATACTGTCGTTTTTACAGATTTTTAACATTACCATTTCATTTCAAGCATTATGACTTTAAGTGGACTTTTATTTAATTTTGAAACTCTTTTATTAATTAAGATTGGTTTTTGAATCTGTCTTGGTGAAGAATTTAATAATTTGTTTGTCAAATAAAACAGATTAATTTTGTGTGCACATGCACCTTATTTGCTTATGAATCTTTTTATTATATTTCATCCCTATAGACTTAGATTTAACTAACTTCAGCCGTAGCTTAACACTAACTTCATATCCTCCTATATATTACAGCATGTTAATTTTACATCAGTTAATTCATTTCATCGCACTAGATTTTATTGTAAAGGACTAACCAGAGCATAACGAAATAAGATTTTTACGTAACGAAGTATAGCTTGGTCGACACTTCAATGACCAAGCAAGTTTTAATGATATTTTCAACGACGTGTATGTATTTGAGATTTAATTGTCATTCTATTAAATTGTATTTGTATTGTTTTATATTTTTATCGCAGTATCTATATGTTACAGGTTAATCCTGCAACATATAACAGAAATTTTTCTTACTATATTGGCGAAAGTAACTTGACATGGTAAAAATCTCTAAAAACAAAAGTTTTGTATATTTTTGAAAAGAGTATGACAATACTTTTACGTGATAGGGTTATCACTTAAATAGTCCACTTATTTACATTTCTTTGGCTTTTTAAAATTAGAATTTATTTAAAAATCCGTTTGAAAATATAAAAAGTAATTAACGTCCCACCATCATTTTTTGTACAATTTAAAATCAGTAAATAGTTAAAATAGTAACTTAATAAATTAAAACTGTGAAATATTTAGCTGTCCACTAGAGAGCATGTATTAGCCAATAATATCAAACATAAATTATTATTTTTAAGATGGGAAGCTACTTTTAAATAAACTGGTAATTTATTGGCTTAGTGAATTCCAATTAGCTATCTAGCAGTGAGGTTAAACATAACGATGCCTGGAGGAAACTAAACACTATTGCTGCTGCAGACCCTAACACTACAACTCACCAGAGTACATACAGTGTGTAGCATTCACAGCATCATTGTAGCAGCTTTTGAGCAACCTCATAAATAGTGAAACTTTCATGTGCAACAGAACAACATAGCAGAATATACACGGAAAACTTGAAAGAATTGCACTGCAAAAACTTTTATCGGTCCATGAGGATGTTTTTTTATCTTTAAAATAGAAAGTAGAAAATAAAGAAATAAATTTTGAAATCCATTCATCTATTACAGTGTAATCTCAATAAACTGTATCTCAAAAGAGGAGCTGATCTAAACTTGTTTATGCTCTTTTTAATAAAACTACTCAAACAATGTATTAAGATGTGTAAAGTTTTGAATTTTGTTTCGAGAATTTACCTTCTGGTTGTTGTATTCTTAAATATATGTAAATAAATATTCTTATGTCCACTTGTGTTTATGTCCAATATTTTAACTTTGAATTTAAATTTTAGTATAAGTAATTTTTTTAATACAATAGTGCCTATGTAAAATGGCGTAGTAATTTAACAATTGTATAATTTTGTTGATGATCGTATTATATGAATTTTGGGCACAGGACTTTTGTCAGGAATTTATAATGAACAATTTAAAGTATAACAAGTCTTACTGATATTACTTTTTTTAATCATGATTTGCAATGATTTGCGTATTTTAATAGGGATAATTTAACTTTTATCGGTTCATGAGGATGTTTTTTATCTTTTAAACTAGAAATTAGAAAATAAAGAAATAAATTTTGAAATCAATTCATCTATTACACAGTGTAATCTCAATAAACTGTATCTCAAAAGAGGAGCTGATCTAAACTTGTTTATGCTCTTTTTAATAAAACTACTCAAACAATATATTAAGATGTGTAAGGTTTTGAATTTTGTCTCCAGAATTTACCTTCTGGTTGTTGTATACTTAAATCTATGTAAATAAAAATCTCTAAATAATTTTATCTAATAAATATAAGTTTTATTAGGGTTTATCTCAATATAATTCCACATAATCTAACTAAATAAATATATATATGTATATATATATATATATATATATATATATATATATATATATATATATATATATATGTGTATATAATAAGTAATATAGAATAAAACCAGAGTACCCTATTTTTCATTTTTTATTCTAATATGTGTATATATTAGATTAGCGTTAGATTAGATTAGCGTTAGCGTAGATTAGCGTAATATTAACGTTTGCGATTACGTTACCACCGATAATGTAGAATGATGGGTGAGTAATAAAAGAGTGAAACATTAATCATATAACTGTGATGTTGTGCATAAGTTTAAGCTCATTGTCAAATGTTAACACGGTTTGATTATTGTTTTGCTGTGTAGATATGCCGGCAGGACGGAAATGTGGCAAATGGATACACGGCTATTAGGTCCATTGTTTTTATGTCCACAAACAAAATGTCTAATTTTTAGGTCCACCACTTATATGGCCACCGCGTTTTGTCCACCTTTCTTATGTCCACTTGTGTTTATGTCCAATATTTTAACGTCAACAATTTTGAATGTAAATTTTCGTATAAGTAATTTTTTTAATACACCAGTACCTATTGTAAAAAGGCGTAATAATTTAACAATTGTATTAAGTTTTTAAATGTTTATAATTTGATTAATGATCGCATACCATTATATGAATTTAGGGCACGGGACTATTGTCAGGGATTTACAATGAACAATTTAAAGTATAACAAGTCTTACTGATATTACTTTTTTAATAATAGTGCTAACAATGATTCGCGTGTTTTAATAGGATTCTCGTTTTTGTTTGTCAGAAGTATTAATATGTTTTTCTGACATCTCAGGCATAAACATAGTAATTGAATTTAGAAATTAACAGTGAACAATTTAAAGTGTAACCAATCTTACTGATCTATGATATTTTCATTTCCAAAGACATTTTGACAAAATGTAAAATTTAAATGTACAGTTTTTTTTATAAGGATGTTTGGTCGTGTATACATCAATCGTAAATTAGATGATATGTATGGACACAATATGGAGTGAACGTAATAAGTAGTGGACGTCGGTAAAAATTGACGTTTTGGTTGTGGACCTTACAGCCGTAAATGGGCAAATGTAAAATAATCATATCGTTTGCAATACACATATAAGCATTAAAAATATATTTATGTTTTGCAATAATGCAAACAATAATGCAACAATAATGTCAGCTTTTAAGATAGGTTTTTTTAAATGAAAGCTAGTTAAGAAATATGGCTGTGAGTAGGCTTTTGTAATGGAGAGGCGGTTTAGCAGCTAACACCGTCGCGTCGTCGCGTGGTTTATTGCTACTGCCAATACTTTTATCCAGCGCTATATTTTTCTTTAATAGCAGCTCTAAAACGGTTTCATGCAAAATAAACAGTAGCTGCTTTTTTATAAATCTATTTGAAAGTACTACTCGTATCTTTATTTATAAAAATCCTACATGAAAAATAATCTTATGGCCCCTTGTTATCCAAATACAATACCGAACAATAGCAACACTGAAACATTTTACAACAACTATTATTACTATTGGATTTCAAAACAAAAATTCGTAAATTTGAAATAATTAGATAATATCAATCTTTAATTAACTGCAAACTTTATTACTATTCTTATGACACAATCAATGAAAAATTGAACTTTTTGTCAACAGGATTAAATAGAAAGCACCACTGTAGTAAACGTACATAAAAAGACAATATTACATTTACCAGTAAGGGTTTTTTTTTTTTTTTTTAACGGGAGTGGATAAACGACTGTATTTAAATAATATCTCGCTCTTCTAAACAAATCAGCTCACATCGTTGCTTGTTAAATAACACATTATGGTACTATCTGCTTCAATGAAGTGTGATAGCCTGTAACCGCAGCTGTGAGAATTACACAAAAACAGTGTATGAACTATGACTTTATTTTTTTCAGCATTATCTAGCAGTTAGCTTCAACACCACCAGGAGGCCAAATATTCAAGGGTCTGCATATGTGGTTTACTATAGGATCAAAGGTCCCTTCCAGGGAAGTCCATCGAGGCAGGTAAGCAAACCATCCTACACATCAAGCAAAAACTTACTCTGTAAACGGACTGAATAGAGGTTAATATTTTTTACGAGTGATATCCCCCATAAAATCATCCCAGGGGCCGTAACGACATGATAAATTGTTATACGGTCAATACAGTCGGCGTCCTGGGAATAAAACTGTACTATCGCCCATAGTAAAATTTTATATTTCGTAATCAGAATTACAGTAACGTATTTTACTAAGTAATTAGTTCTGATAGTTTTAATTTTTTTTTATCTTATCTGACATGAAAGTATAACCTTTTTTCGGTAAATAGTTGTAACACATAATAGAAGCTATAGTGATTGAATAATTTTTTGTGACCATGATTATTTTCTCACTCACTGCCTATAAATATTTTTACTATAACTATGTTATGTATATTTTTAAGGACTACCTACAGCATAAACAATTATAAAAAATTAAATTTTAATTTTTTAACCTTTAAGGTTTGCTATCGGAATCTACAATGGGCGTGCACTCACTCTTTAGCTCTCATAATTCAATAGCTCTTTAGTAGCTCAAAATACCTTCAAGGTTTTCATAAACATATTATTCTATTGAACGGTTGAATTTTAACAATAAATTTAGATTTTCAGCTTGTTTTGCTAGTTATTTTCTTATCGTGTATCTATAATGACTTTAAAGAAAATAATTATTAAAACAGGTATAATAATATACCGGGTGTCCCACGAAGAGGTTTAAACGTTTGATTTTATATTACGTGCCCATTCATGCACCGAACTTTTTTAAACTTTACACAGTTTATAAAGTAGGTTCTAAAAATATTCTGGAAAAATTTCAACTCCCTAACCTTAGTAGAAACAAAATGGCGGCATATTGAAAACGATACTCAACATATACATACATATACTGTTGTACATACCTCTGTACTATTTAATTTATTACTCTAGTTTCGTCCTATTTTGCATGTAAGTCTAATGTATTTTGGCTTTGCACTGGGTATTATATTCTAGTCAATTTTCTTGCATGTTTTCACATATTTTTCGGTATTATTTGTCCATCTTGTTTGTACGCAAATTTGCACAATTGTATTATATTTGCATTTAATTTTGTATTATTGTATTCTTTGTAAATTGGCTGCTTGCTGTTGGTAAATAAATAAATAAATAAATAAATAGATACTTTGAAAACAAAAAAAGTTGTTTTTGGTTTATAAAATATTTTTATTGTTACATTCTAGGGCTATATGACTTTTAAACAATAAAAACTAGAACATAGCCTAATGGAAAACCTTAATGTCCAAAATTATCCAAACTGTAAAACATCCACAGCAACACATTGATAACAGCACGTAACAAATGATTCGTAAGCTCTTACAAAGAAACTCCGCTCTATCCGGAGAAGTACCTCTTTGGTAAAATTTTCAATATGCCGCCATTTTGTTTATATTAAGGTTAGGGAGTTGAAATTTTTCCAGAATATTTTTAGAACCTACTTTGTAAACTGCGTAAAGTTTAAAAAAGTTCGGTGTATGAATGGGCACTTAATATAAAATCAAACGTTTAAACCTCTTCGTGGGACACCCGGTATATCTTTAGTACGACATAGCGCTACTTACTGGCTGGGTATCTGAGTGGTTATAGTGCTCGCCTAAGAATCCAAAGGTTGCCGGTTCGATCCTGAGAAAAGTCAGTAGCTTTTTAATGGTTTGATTCCGGACCCAGTTGCTATTTATTTGTCGTTGGGCTAAAGAGTCATCTTCACCTTTGGGCCTGTATGCCATTGTTGCGCAGTCGGCAATGTTAACAATACGGCTTTTATGCTAAAACATGGTATTTTATTCACCTGTTTCCGACACCGTTTTTCTACCGATTGTCTTTAAACTTGGTAAGTGTTTAGTTGAACAGTTATATTAGGCCCCTCATACCTCGAAATTTTGAAAAATTAACAAATATTACTCTCTGTGACGTCGCAAAGTAACTCGATTTTCCTTAGTATTAGATGTTACATTTTCAAAATTTCAAGATATGAGGGGCCTAATACAACTAATATGCTATTCAACTAAACACTTACCAAGTTTAAAGAAAAGCGGCTTAAAAACGGGGTCCGAAACAGGCGAATAAAATACCATGTTTTGCATTAAAAGCTGTATGGGTAACATTTCCAACTGCGCAACAATGGGCTACTGGTCCAAGGGTAAAGATGACTCTAAATTAATGATGCTTCCTAACAACTGGTCGATGTTAGATAGTAACAAGATTTGGGGTTGTACCGTTCCCCGTCAAAACGTTAAAAATGTCACTGGCGTAAATACACTAAAAATATAGTATTTTTTATTAAATTTTGATTTTTCCATAAGTTAATACGTTTCTTTTGGTTTTACTGGTTTATTACAACATTAAATTTAGTGGATGCTGTCGTTATTATTCGATATTATCGTTGTGCTATTTAGTGTATATTGTTAAGCTTATTTTCTCTTAACATTTTAATAGATATTATATATAATTCTAAAAGGTAGTATCCATTTGGCTATTCCTTACAAACAAAGCAAAGCAATTTAGTATTCACTACGGTAAAATTTAATTATTTATTCATATATAAAAAATTGTAACAATGACATAAACTAATAACTGTTTAAATGTAAAGCAGTTACGCTTAACTCTTAATACTCAATATGAAGGCAATAACAATCCAAAAATGCTTTATAAGCTCTAACAGTTATGAGAAATTAAACACAATTGACATTCGAGTTTCTTCTTGAAAACTATTTTAATCTAAATTTCTCTTATAACTCTCTCGGGTTAAAAGGAAATAGATTCAACTTTAGGACTCTTCAAATTTATCACTCTTTATACTTATTACAATTTCATTATGTTTTATTACCCTCAGGGGCAGTGGGCTTTCCACTGCACGGGTGTTTCTTGGCGACCCCGAGGTACCTGAGCCAAGCTGTGAGACCCTCCTCACAGTTCTTCCCGAGCTAAGGCCTTTCTTCTCATCTTTCAGGTCTTAGCTCACCGTCTTTATTCTTTCTTGAGCTAACCTTGCTCACCTTCTTGTTTTCGACCCCGAATCAAGGGTGTCTTTCCACCTTCTTTCGACCGGCGCATGCTGGGGGGTCCTGGGAGTGTCCCTGTAGTGTTGCAGGGACTGATGTGTGCCTCGCACTGCCGATGGTCTCCTCCAGTGTGTCGTCAGAAGCCAGCCGCTTCGGACCTTAGTCAGGGAGTGCGGCATGGATGCAGGGATCGGACTCTGCATTGCCACGGTGCGACCCCCAGCACGTCCGGCACATTTTGTGTATCGGTGCTGGGCAAACGGAGATTCGGGCCCCGGAGTCCCGGGGTAGGGGTGTCTTATCTCCTACGGGGGGTAGACCTCCGAGGGTGTACCCGCTCCCGGCCGATGAAGGGCCGCCTCTTGCCGCACGATGCGCTGGTTACAAAACAGTATGGATTGTCAACTGCAAAACACGAATCTTGGAAAGGAGAACGAACAGGCTGCTTTTAGGCGCAGCTCACTTGTGCAGAGGTCTCCGACCTCAAAGACTGGGACGCCGACGGTTGGAATTAAAACCTCCCCTCCGCCGGCCCCGTTCGAGGCTGCTGGTGTCGCTGGATCATCGGCCGTAACCGGAAAGGAGAAAGATGAGGTTGATCTGGGTATGGGTGTGACCGAGCCGGTAACACCTCTAGCCGGGATGCAAGGAATCCCTCCCAGGAAGAGCCCTCTTCGTGCGGCATTCGAGCTGCAAATGCTTCGGCAGCAGCAGGACGACGCCCACGAGGAGGAAGACTCATGTCTGAAGAAGATGAAACTTCTTTTGAAGGAGATGGCCAAGGTCCTCCTAATTCAAAAGAACATAAACAAGGCGATAAAAGAGGGGATCCCGAAACTCGAAGATGCTCTAGAAGAAATCGAGAAATGCCGGAAAATCAGGCTAAAGGCAGTGAAGCAGGAGCGCGATGTCACGAACCGAGTCATCTCTGCTTCACCTCAAGCTCATCTGGCTGAGTCCCAGACTCAAGCCAGAAAGCGAAAGAAGAGGCAGAGCGGTTCTTCGCCGGGAAGCCCTGAGCTTATTGAGGTGGACTCAGTGCCGAGACCGGTTTTTGTCACTGCGGCATCGCAGACATCTCCTGTCCAGGCTACTGAATCCGCCCCGGGCGCTGCCGTGATTCCAGCGGCTACTCCTGCAGAGGTTCCTGCTCCGGCGGCTAATCCTGCCTTGGCAGCAAACTCTGCCTCAACACCTTTGGGGGGCTGGAAGACGCGCCTGTCTAAGAAAGAAAGGAGGAGGCAGAAGCAAGCGGAGGCAGCTTCGAAAAGTGCGTCGAGGGTGGAGCGGACGCAAGTCTCAAACCCGGTTGGGGAGGCCTCTGGCAAGTCTGTCAGAAAGCCTAAACAACCCAGGCCTAAGAAGCCCAGGACGGAGGCAATCTTGATCAAGCCCTTAGGGGGGCGATCTTTTGCCGATGTTCTGGGTCAGATTAGATCGCAGGCCAAACCGGAAGAGACCGACACCGTTATCAAGTCTATTCGGCGAACCCAGAACGGGGATGTCCTCCTCGAACTGGGGAAGTCGAGTGACAAGATCGGTTTTGCCGCTTCCCTCAAGACTGCACTTGGGGACAAAGGCTCCATCAAGGCCCTAGAACCGAAGTGTTCGGTCGAGATTCGGGACCTTGATGTCCTCTCCACCGAAGATGAGGTGACCCGTGCGATCCAGGTGGCACTCCCGGAGATACCGGCCGATGGAGTGAGGGTATGGCTGACAAAGCCTAACCGAAGTCAACTCCGGATGGCTGTTGCTGAGATGAGCGAAAAGCACGCCAGTAAGCTGCTTAGCCTTCAGCACCTCAGAGTTGGTTGGGTTAGTTGCAGGCTCAAACGGAGGGTGGTAGTTTCGAGATGCTTCCGCTGTCTCGGTTTCGGCCACTCCTCCCGAAACTGTAAAGGGCCCGACAGGAGTGCCAACTGCTTCCAGTGTGGAAGCCAGGGCCACAAACGTAAGGAATGTTCCTCGAGCCCCTCCTGCTTCCTCTGCAAGGATTCAGGCTCCAGTGCCCTCGGTCACTTACCCGGGTCTGGTCAGTGCGGTGCCTTCAGAGCCGCACTTGAACAGGCAAAAGACAGCGGCCGGTAATTCGCATCCTCCAGGCCAACCTTCATAGATCCTGGGGAGCTGATAACCTTCTAGATCAGCTAGCCCGAGAACTTGGTGCTGACGCGCTCCTTATCAGTGAACAGTATCGGGACAGAGACCCAAACATTTGGATCTCGGACAGCCTCGGTACTGCTGCATTTTGGGCACGTAATACACGAGATGTTTTGGTGCGGAGTCACGGGCGCGGCCGAGGATTCGTCTGGGTTCGGTGTAGGGACGTGACTATCTTCAGTTGCTACCTCACACCCAACGAGGCCGTCCAGGACTTCCGCGACAAGATAGATAGCCTAGAGGAGTGCGTTCTTGGCACCACCGGGCATGTCGTCGTTGGTGGCGATTTCAACGCCAGGGCCGTCGAGTGGGGAATGCCCTCTACCAGCTCCCGGGGGAAATACATCCTGGATTTCATCGCCAGGGCCGGTCTTGTCGTCCTCAACCAGGGCGACACACCTACTTTTCGGCGCCCCGGGCAGAGAGGCACGATCCCCGACGTCACCTTTGCGTCTGAGTCGCTCCTTCCGAGGATCTCAGGCTCGAGGGTTGTGGAGGACTACACGGGTAGCGACCACCAATACATCGTTTTTGACCTGCATGATCAGGCAAATCGTCGAGTTTCCGCATCTCGGGAAGGGCCACGCCGGTGGAACACCAACAAACCGGACGTGGTCAAGTTCACCGAAGTCATCTCTCGGGGAGCGCAGGGGAATCCTGGTGAGGCTGGGGCCGAGGCACTAGTAACATCCACGATGGAACTGATCGTCTCGGCCTGCGACCAGTCTATGCCGCGAAGGAAACCCCGACGCGACAAACAACCCGTTTACTGGTGGACTGAAGAGATTGCGGAACTCAGAAGAACATGTTTAAGAACTAGACGAGCCGCCACAAGAGCGAGAATTCCCGCAGACAGAGTTCGTAAGTCGGAGGCCTATAAAGCTGCGAGAAAATCTCTCCGCCAGGCGATAAACAGGAGCAAGGCGAATAGCTGGAGGAGACTTCGTGACGACGTTGACTAAGACCCGTGGGGCCTGGGTTACAAACTTGTAACACAGAAACTCGGCGCCCGCTCTCCACCTTCCATCATGGAGGGCGCCACCATGGGGAGGATCGTCGCTGCGTTGTTTCCTGAACATCCACAGCGACCGCTGGTTGACTTCGGACGGGTAGAGGACGTTCCACTCTTCACTTTCGAGGAGCTGGAAACCTCCGTTCTCTCCCTGAAGAGCAACAAGGCTCCTGGCCCGGACGGGATTCCCAGTGAGGCTTTAAAGAAAGTATTTTCAATTAACGCTGACTTGTTGTTGAGAATGTACAATGCCTGTTTGGTAGAAGGGGTGTTTCCTGCTCCCTGGAAAACAGCCAGGCTTGTACTGATCAGCAAGGGCAAAGGTGATCCCGAACTGCCGTCGTCCCACAGGCCTCTCTGCATGTTGGACACGGCTGGGAAGCTGTTCGAGAAGCTGATCCGTTCCCGCCTGACTTCTGCCGTGGAAGCTGCCGGGGACTTATGCCCCCGTCAGTACGGCTTCAGAAAGGGACGGTCAACGATCGACGCTGTCACCGAAGTTCAGAGAGCTGTGGAGAGAGCCGAGAGCCACAACCATTTCTCCCGCCGAGTAGTGCTTCTTGTTACGCTTGATGTCAAGAATGCCCTCAACTCGGCGAGGTGGGTCGATATGTTGGATGCGCTTCGCAACACCTTTCGTATTCCTGCATATCTGTTGCGGCTCATCGAGGATTATCTACGCTCTCGAAGCCTGATCTATGACACAAGGGACGGAACGCGGACGATGGAAGTCACTTCTGGTGCCGCACAAGGTTCAATACTCGGCCCGGATCTCTGGAACGTTGCCTATGACAGCCTCCTGAGGTCCGAGATGCCTGAGGAAACCACTTTGGTTGGGTACGCCGATGACGTCGCAGCTCTCATTGCTGCACGCAACGTTGAGCTGGCCCAACTAAAGTTGAACCGAGTTATGCGGGTTGTCAACAACTGGATGTCCGATCACGGTCTCTCGCTTGCTCTTAGTAAGACGGAGATCGTGATTCTCACGAAGAAGAGGATCGACACCGTCGTCCCGTTTAGAGTGGGAAGGGAGGTGGTCACATCAACTCGTGCCGCCAAATACCTTGGGGTTATGGTGGACACCAAGTTAAGCTGGAGGGATCAGATCTTCTGTACCGCGGACAAGGCCGCTAAGGTAGTTACTCACCTTAGTAGGCTGATGGCCAATCGGGGGTCCCCGATCCAGCAGAAGACGTCTGTTGATGTCCGCGGTCCAGTCCGTGCTCCTTTACGGGGCAGAGGTGTGGGCAGGCGCTCTAGATAAGGAGTGCTACAGGCTGCGACTCGCCCGGGTTCAGCGTCAAGCCGCGCTCAGGGTGTGTTCCGCCTACCGGACAGTGTCCGAGCCTGCCGTCCTGGTGGTCGCCGGAGTCATCCCTGTCAAGCTCTTGGCAGGGGAGAGGAAAGCGATTTATCAGAGACGTGGCGAGATCGGCAAGGACACGGCAAGAACAGAAGAGCGCTCCCGAACCTTCCAGCAGTGGCAACACAGCTGGGAGCACGACACCCGAGGACGATGGACTGCGCGACTTATCAAGCAGGTCCAACCATGGGTGGAACGGCGGCATGGGGAGGTGGACTACTACCTGACCCAATTTTTGACAGGTCACGGCTATTTTCGGTCGTACCTGAACCGGATGGGAAAGACCGGTTCACCGGACTGCATTTATTGCCCGGGTGTTCCCGACGATGCGGAACACACATTCTTCCGAAGTCCCCGTTGGGAAGGGCCCCGCCTGGAGGCCACACAAATATTTGGTGCATTTTCGGTGGACTCGGTCTGCCAAAAGATTTTGGAGGATGAGGGCAACTGGGATTGTTTGTCACAGTTCGTCCGGGGCATCCTCCTGGAAAAGAAAACCGATCTGGACCGCGAAGTGGCCCAGATCCCTTGATAGAGCGGCTGGATAAGGAGCGAGCCCGACGGGCGTAAGCCAAATTTAGGCCTAGCCTGACGTAATGTGATAAACAATTCCAGGTTAGATTCCTAAAGAGTAGAGGAGGTTTTTTAGTGGGTAAACCCGTTTTTTAGGGGAGCCCCACACTACAGGCTGGCCACCTGTGTGCGTAATGCATTTTTCCGCCTCTCCCTCAAAAAAAAAAAAAAAAAAAAAATTATGTTTTATTGAACCCTGTAAAGAATGTTTAGTATTAAACTAGTAATATTCTTTAGCTAATTAATTTTTTCTATTAACAAGCCTTTTTCATATTCATTTGTCAAAGCATAAAATGGAAAGATTTTTATGCATATTCGTAAGCTAATCTTGAAAACTGTTAATTTATATGTACTAATCCAGAACAATTTATTAAATTTCCAATTTTTTATTTTTTACTGTTACACCAATATTTCTTAGTTTACAATTATAACTACAGTAGAAAATTTTAACAACTACTTATGAACATATTCAAGTTTCAAAAGATCAACTGAGTCATCATGAAAGTTTTAATAATAATGTGCAGATCTGATTCTGTAGCTTGTAGCTTTTGTAGTTTGATGCTGCGTGAAACAAAATGTTATCATATCTCTAGAGACCCACTGGAAAAATGAGTTCCATAACTTTGCTGTTTCACGGCGTTGTTTAACCTTCACTGAGATTGAGCAATCAGTGTGGAATGGCTACTGAGTTTTTAAAATATATCTGTCTCATGCTACGCCACGTTCCTATTACAAGAAATAGTAATGAAGAAACGTTTAAATAAACATTATCACCAGGTGATTCACAAGAGTTTTAACTTTATTTAACTGAAATTAAAAAAAAAAATACTTCAGGAAATAGTTTGAATTAATAGCAATAATTAAATGGACATTGACGGCACCAACCTTGGCCTTACTAGGTGAAAGTTATGAAAATATTTAAAACTATTCATTTTTTCAAAGATTTATACAGAAGGGTGTAAATCGGTCTTCTTAGATCGGAAAACTTTTTGAACGAAATGAGGAAAGCAACCCCAGTTGTCCTAACCCTCCATCATGTTCATGTATACCGAGTCCACCGTAAGCACTCTAATATATGAGGACTCCAGGCGTAGCCGTTCCTAGCATGCAAAACGGAAAAATGTGTGTCCCACGTCGTCGGGAACGCGCCCGGGCTATCCATGCAGTCAGGTGAAACGGTATTGCCCATTCCTGTGCAGGTACGGCTGAAAACAGGCACTACCCGACAAGACTTGAGTCAGGAAGTCCTCCGTCCTCCACTGGAGGTGAAAGGTCAATAAGTAGTTTGGAAAGTAGACTTTGAGATTCGAAATAAATTTGCAAAGCTTTAGTTTAGTTGATTAAATTATTCTAAAGATATTGTGCGGTTTTAACATTTTTCCACTTTGTATAATGAGAGCCATACGATTAGATGTATAATATTCACGAAAAGTATTTAAGTGTATTTTGTGTTGGAAACATAAATCTTCTATTCAGGTTAAAATAAATCCCAGAATGACACATAAAGCACAGTCTCCATTATTCTTTGCAAGACTTAGTTTGTGTTGAATAAAAATGAGAACAGTTTCATATGTACTTGTTGAAAAATAAACCAGCTTATAAGGTTATGTGACACGTACTACCTGGAGGATTTCACCAGAATTTTCATCTAAGAAATATATAGTGGATAACTCACCAGGGTAAAAACAAGCATGTAATTACGTTATTGATTTAACATGTATTTGGATGGTGAAACAAAGAAGTTTTAATGGTAGAAACACTTCTGCTATTTGGTTAAACATCACAAGTGTTGTTAAATCTTAGTTTCTGTGTAAAACGTTTGGGAAATTATTACTTATAAATTTATGACAAACAATTTTTTTTTAATCCAAACTTTCTGAGAAAATAGGGCAGTTCATATTCCAAACTGTTCAAATTTCCGAAAAAATATACAGTTTTAGTAATGTTGTGCATTATTTTATAGCATTCATATACATTATTAGGGGTTTAAAACTCCAAGATGTTAATAAATTACCTTAAGTATGTTTGAATGTTTCCATATCCCATTTTCGTGGAATTTTATTTTTATCTTTGATAAAAAAAGTACACAAGTTACCTAAATGATCTAAAATTAGTCATAATTTCTCTATAAATATTGTGCACAATTTTAAAGCTATTACGTAATTTTGTTAAAGTAAATAAAGTAAGTAAATTTGAAGTTGGTTAGTAAAGCAGTTAAAAGTAATTTAAAGTTTGAATTTGTTTTTAAAGGAGTTGGGAAACGTTTGATAGTGCAGGAAACATTTAAACATAGTAATTGATTGGAATAGAAAGTACAGTATAAGTGGTTTAAGATACTTTTTTTGTGTTGAGTAACAGATTTCCGTTGAAAAGTAAGTATATATTGAAAAGTAAGTATAAGTATATACTTATATATTTAGATGAGAAGTACCCGACAAGAAATGAAAAGTAAGTATCAAGTGGCAAGTTATATGTAACAGGTAAATAATGAATTCATAACTAAAATCCCAAAATAATTATCCAATATTTTCCAAGAATATTTTTATTTGCTCATAATTAGATTTTAAATACATCTTGTTTCACTTGTGCTATAAACTATTTAAAATAACTAAAGAGGAGTATATTTTTTAGGGAATAGAATCGGCAAGAGTGTAAAAACTGTTTGGAAGAAGAGTCAAACAGTCGTTATACATAAGTTCTGTGTTCGACCAGAGAGTTTGTGTTTACTTTTTGAACCGTGTGAATTCGATACTTTCACCCTTATATCTTTTTTTTAATTGGGAATATAAAATTCATATTTTGGTTTATATCAAAAACTATTTTCCTTGAGCTATTTAAATCTATATCCAATTTAAATTAGTGTTATTTTATAAAGGACTCAAAGTTAAAACTTGGGTCTTTTCATATAAGGTACATATATTGTTTAATTAATTAATTATATCAGAGTAAATCATAGTAAAGACATTTTATTTACTAGATGTGTTCACTACAAAACATAATAATTACAATCAAAACAATAACAATAAACACATGTTCACAATAATCATATGCTTTACAATTTATATCCAAACACGCCCCTTTTCAAACTATGAGCTTTTGTGGCGGAATAACTCTTCTACCAGTACTTGAATGTGCGATCAAGGGTCTTAAAAACCAGGAGTTTCGGCGGAAGATTTTCCCATCTACATTTACCACATACGACCTGTTTGGAAGTACATCATGTATCACTCCCTCTTCCTACTGGTAGTTATAAACTATGATATTGCTTCGCTTGACCAAGTTTTTCAGTGACTGATTTGTCATCAACTACCTTTGGCTTAAGTTTCGATGGTCTGATAGGTATTTTAACATTCAAAATTCTGCTTTGGAGAAGTTGCGATGGAGAATATTTTAGACCTGCTACAGGAGATGACCGATAGTTAAGAAGATACAAACTTAACTCTGAATTATCATAATTTGCTTTTTTCAGCATTGACTTCACTATACCAACTGACTTTTCTGCAAGCCCATTGCTGCGAGGATAGTGGGGGCTAGTAAACTTAGCTTCAAAATTCCAAGCTTTACTGAATTCTAAGAATTCTTGTGAGTTAAACGGGACATTGTCACTTACGAATATACTTGGTATACCAAATCGTGCAAAGATGGGCTTTAGAGCAGAAATAACTGTGGATGCTTTCTTATCTCTTATACGCTCAACTTCGATCCATCGAGAATAATAGTCAACTAACACCAAATAACTCGAATTTTCAAAATCTGCTATGTCAGCTGCTACTTTGTAAAATGGCATGTCAAACACTTCATGAGACTGAAGTGGCTCTTTCAACTTAGCACGTTGAAACTTAGCACATGTAGCACAATTTTCAATAAGATTCTTCAGATCAGAGTTTATCCCTGGCCAGTAAACAAGCTCTTGCACTTTCAACTTCAACTTATTAAAGCCCAAGTGAGTTTCATGAAGTGTTTGTAATGTGTACCTTCGTAACGGAGGTGGCACCAATAATCTTTCATTATAATATACTAGACCATCTTGAACGGTTAAGTCATTGCGAATACTGAAGTAGTGCTGAAGTTCATGACTGCCTGAAGGGCATTTGTTCGGCCATCCTTCTTGATAAAATCTCATAACTTCAGATAAAGCTTCATCATTTTTGGTTTCTTTCAAATATTGATCCACAGTGTTTGGATTAACCTTAACCTCATTTATGGTATGGACAACATCTAACATACTTTCATCGTCTTGGTTTTGTGTCGGCAGACACTGTCTGGAGAGAAGATCAGCTACGTACAATTTCTTGCCGGGAACATACTTCACACAAAAAGAATATTTCAGTAATTTCAGCCTCAGTCTTCTTAAGCGGTTATTTTTTACCTGATGGAAGTTCTTGTTAAAAATCGACAATAAGGGAGCATGATCCGAGTGGACTTCAATATTTGAGTGTCCATAAACAAAATTATGGAATTTCTCAAATGCATACACAATTGCTAGAAGTTCCTTCTCAATCTGTGCGTAGTTCTTTTCACTTTCGGTCAGTGACCGAGAACCGAACATCACAGGTTTCCCATTCTGAAACAGAGAGCACCCAAGAGAAAAATTACTAGAGTCTGCTTGGACAGTTATTGGAGCTTCAGGATCAAATGGACTAAGTAAAGCAGCAGTCTTGATTTTTTCCTTCAGTTTTTCAAAGCAGTCACTGTGATGCGGTGTCCACTGGAAGACTACATCTTTTTTCAATAATTCTTGGAAATACGAACAGTGTTCTGCTAGGTTTGGTACAAAAGGCCGTAGGTAATTAACTGTACCTAAAACTCTTTGAAGCTCTGTTTTGCTTGTTGGATTCTTCAGTTCATTGATAGCTCTTATTCTGTCATTGTCTGGTTTCACACCATTACAATCAAATTCTTGTCCCAAAAACTTTACCTTTTCAACAAAGTACTGAAACTTGTCTTTATTCAACTGAACATGGTTTTTTCTAGCAACATTCATGACTTGACGAATAGTCTCGTATAACTCTTCTTTTGTTTCTGCTGCACATAGAATGTCATCAAAGTAGACCACAACTCCATTAATATTACTAAAAAACTTAGTCACTGTTTTGTGAAAATACTCTGGAAGAACGGAAAGTCCAAATGGCGCCCGCAAATAACGATACGTACCAAACGGAGTGCTAAATGTACACAACTCTGACGACTCTTCATCGAGAGGGACCTGATGGAACCCATCTTTTAAATCGAACACACAGAAGTATCTTTTCTTTGCCAACTTAGCAGTTATTTCATCAAGAGTAGGAATCAAAACATAGTCCCGAATTAGATACTTATTCAGTTCCTTAGGATCAATGCAAACTCTTAAGTCCCCCGTTTTATGTTTCTCTACTATTACCAAGTTATGCACCCATTCTCCAGCATCACACTTTTCAATTATGTTTCTTGATTCCAATGAGTCCAACTTCTGCTTAAGTCGCTCTGTTAGTTTATTTGGGATTCTTCGGGCAGGCAAACTTTTTGGAATAGCTCCTTCCTTGAGTTTCAGCTTCAGAACTTCAGGAAAACAACCTTGGTTAATAAATACATCTTTATTCTCCTCGACCAGTGTATTTACATCAGGTATGCCATTCAATGTACCAACCGTGAGCCTTTTAATGAGACCCATCATAATCGAGGAGTTAAGTCCTAGTATGGGTGTAGCTTTTTCACTATCAACCACAATGAATGTTATCTGATACAATTTTGAAGCTACTTTAACCGGAAGAGTAACTTCACCAACAGAGTTTATTTTAAATCCACAGAAAGCCTCTAATCTAGTTTTAGAAGGTTTGATCTCAACAGTACTCGGCAGTCTCAAAGAGCTAAGGGTTTTAGTAGAGAGAACATTGACATCAGCACCTGTGTCTATCTTAAACACAACGAATCTCTTGTTTATTTCTAGTTTAACCGTCCAATGACTAGCTTTGATCCGATCAACATTGACAATAGCCCCTACTTCTTCATTAACTGTCCATTCACACTGTAATAGGTTATCTGGAGCACTTGATTCGACTTCAAAATTGCTCATTGGCTTAGACCTGCATACTTTGGCAAAGTGATTGGGTTTTTTACACTTGGTACATATTTTATTCTGAGCAGGACACGGCTTTCTATCATGAAAGTATCCACATCGTGGGCAGCTAGGACCATCCTGACCACTGTTAGTAGTTTTACTAGTCGAGCAAGTCACATTCGGTGCTGGTGCAGGATGGAATCTGTTGTTCACCTGTTTACAGTGTTCTTTTTGTCTGCTAATATCTTCAATTTTGTTGCTGTACAAGGTTTCCTTAGATTCCCTTTTCAGTAAAATTTTCATATTGTCTTCAGCTGCTTCAACCGATCTACAGTACTGCACAACTTTCTCTAGTGATACATCGTCACGTAGAAGCCGCTCCTTGACAGACTTAGAGGCAATTCCAATAATAATTTGGGACCTTAAAAGTTTTTCTTCTTGATTCTCAAATTCACAGTGACGAATTAGAGATTTTAGATCAATATAGAACTTATCGAAACTTTCCTCTTCTCGTTGTTTCCTGGACAAAAACATATGAATTGCCATTGTTTCATTTCTTTTTGGAACGGAATATTTTTCCAATACATTCAATATGCTAAGTACTGTTTCAGTTTCATCTTCACTTTTCTTGATAGTGTTATATAACTTCAAAGCTTCACTTCCTAAAAGGTTTTTCAACCTAGCCACCTGTACTTTGTTTGACTTCTTGTCAGTTTCAGTGGCTTCCAAATATATCAAAACTTCTTCCTTAAACCGTTTAAAATTATTGGCAATGTTGCCAGTTATACAATTTAAAACTTCTGGTTTATGAAAATCCATACTATTCCTTTTCTATTTTATTCACTTAAATTATCGACTGCGCCATGTTTAATTAATTAATTATATCAGAGTAAATCATAGTAAAGACATTTTATTTACTAGATGTGTTCACTACAAAACATAATAATTACAATCAAAACAATAACAATAAACACATGTTCACAATAATCATATGCTTTACAATTTATATCCAAACATATATAGAGTAAATAAACATGTGTTTTTTAACTATAAACAAGTTTTCCGTCGTTTTTATGGGGGGGCACTAAATTAAACAATAAATTAGCTTTTACTACAGTAATAAAAAACATACAAGGTGTTTCTTAATAATTTACTCAGTTATCTGTAATATGTTACAATTGTTTTGAATAAGTATGAGATTTATTTTATTGTGTGTTTAAATTTCTTTATGTTATTTATTTTTACGTTGGAAATCAATCGCCTTTTTACTATTAGACTCGCCTGCGGCTCGATGGGGGCTCCACCCCCATGCCCCATAGTTGGCTCCATCAAATTTGTTTAAGATTTTTAGAGCTAAAAATGTAAATGACGTATGATACTTTAAGTAAAGTCAGCAGGTTATGCGTGTGTAACTTCTAAGTACGTTATCAGAGTATTTGTGGTTGTATAGTTTATTTAGGCAACTTAACAGTGGCAAACAAATCGTCGGGGAAGTAACATTTCCTGCCTCACCCTCCTATCACAAAGATAAATTATGATATGAATCATATCTCAGATTGTTATTTGACTAATAATTTGGCCACTAAGGCTGAAAAATAGAAAATATTTTTACAATTTATAAAATACTTATAAATAAATAGAATTGTTGAAATTGTCTAACAGATTTAACAATCAAAAGAAAATAATTACATAAAACAAGGGGCAACTGCCGTATTACTAACCCCGGTAAAGAAGCAAACTTTGATTTTATTACTGCCAGTTTCTATCTTACAATGTCAAAAAATTAATATTATTATTTGAGGTTCAAAAACGTATTACATTAATTCGCAAAATATTACAGAGACTGCAAAACCGCGGTTGGTCCAAATCTTTATTCCCTCTTATCAATAAGCTCAAGCCTACCTGATGTATACTAATATTCAAATGGGGCTTTCCATTGAATGGATAGGTTCATTGAATAATTAGTAAAAATAAATATTTTCCTGGATATGCATTATTTTGATTTAAAATATTGCTTGTGTACATTATTGGTTTTAGTAACGAATTCATTACATATTCATCTCCATCGCCTTAAGTGTCAAGAGTTTCTTGGACATAATGTTAATCGATTAGATTGCCACTCAACCCAACGCTAGGTGTCTACCCATTATTGCCAAGGCCAGCATTGAAACAATAAGTTCAATTACTTAAATCATACTTAGCATATCACTTAGTATTATTGACCTGTAATGTATATTTCCAATTGTCTCTTTGACTTTTGAACCTACATTAGTAAATTGGTGACACCAAAATTTGAGTATGTGTATAAATTATAATTATTTTTTAATTAATTAATTTAGATATTTAACCATCCATAATGTATAAAAATTACTACAAGTCACAATTTATAACTAAGATATGCTGGTTCATGCAACATTATCAGTAAAATGAAAAATTATAATTTTAACTAGAGGTAAAATGGGTACATCATCAAAACCAATGTTGGTAGGATGTGCAAAAGCTAGGTCCTGGATGGATAGTTTGTTGAATCTAGTTTTTCGATTTATTTTACTACACTTTTATAAATTTAATTAGTTTGTTTGCATCTATTGAAGTATTATTTTTATTTTACAGTGCAGCTAGACTCTACATGTGATAGAGTAATTTTAAAATAATTCATGTTCACTCTTTCTGCTACCTTTTGTCATAACGTAAAGATCTAACAGCGAACTCAATAATATACACTTACATCGGATGTGGTTATCAACTTTTAATGTTAGGTTTTTTTACAGTTATACACGAGATGAATCACAGTATAATATCATCAATGATTATGATAGACTTGTGGGTCCAACGCATCTCGTCGGATAACAGATCCATGTGGCCGGTGACGGACGTGATTAGACATACCATCAGGAGCATCCGTCATCATCTGTTACGAATCTCTGATGACCATCACCGACAAATCTGACTGTAGCTGACCACACGTCTACGTTCACTGCGTCCATCAGGTCAACTACAGCACGTTATCGGGTTTTAGATGATGGTAAAAGACTTACAACTAATAATAAACTAAATATTAATATTTATTTAACATTGTCTTTAATGTTGTAGATTTTTTTTATATTTGCTTTATGTATCTAATTTTATTAAATAGAATAATCAAATTAAAATAAAGGTAAATTGAACTTAAACTTAAGAATATTGGCATTTAAATTCCTTTAAAACAACAAAATTACATCCCTCTAAACTAGGTTAAATTACCTTATGGTCCGCCAGATTGATCCTTGGAAATCCTTTATGGATTACGCGTTTCGGCTTACAGCCATCTTCAGATCCTCAAGTAAGAAGTTGCTTCCCATCTATTGGTGCGTCAAAGTTTTTAAAAAATATACAAAACACATAACACACGGAACACACGGACACGAAAACACGTACATGACACTTATAGCGCGTAGGCCTACAATAAAAGATCGGAACAATTATTACTAGCGGCGCCGCGGATGCGTGTCGAGTCTCGACTGAGGTAGCTCATCCGTTGTCTTGTGACCTTTGTCCTCTCCTGGCGTCGGTGCTAGATAATGCATCAGCTGTTTGGTTGTACTTGATATAAGTGTCGAAAAGCAGATTGGGCTGGAGCGTGTTCTTATCATTAAGCAGGTCGTCTGGGCTAGATTTTACTGCCTTGTATATTTCGATCTGTTCTAATGCAGTCATCACACGTCCTTTTTGGCATACGTGCAATGCTTTTAAATTGCTTGCCAGATCTGTGTAGCTGTGATTACTGTTTACAAGATGTTCGGCAAAATTTGACTTTTGGACCTGGACCTTTTTAGGAAGATGTTCTTTAAACCTTTTAGCGAAAGGTCTCCCAGTTTGTCCAATGTAAAATTTATTACAGCTATCACATTCGATCTTGTACACTCCAGTCTTCTCACCTATATCTTTATTAGGTTTTTTAGGGTTCAGGCGGGTTTGCAGCTTGTTGGAGGTTTTAAAGGCTATTGTTTTTCCGTGTTTTGTTAATTCGTTTTTTATGTTCAAGGGGATGTTTTCACCGAATTCTACTGACACGTACTCTTTCACCGTTTTACTAACAGGATTTTTTATTGCATTTTTCTTTAGTTTTTTATTTATTAATGTGTCAATCAATGTGGGGCTGAATCCGTTAACTACAGCTATATACTTCAAAATATTTTTCTCAGTTTCGTAATCTTCTGAGGAAAGCGGTACAGATAGCAATCTATGTGTGAAACTGTTGTATGCTGCGATTTTATGTGAATACGGATGGTGAGAGGTAGCATGTATTGTGGAATCAGTGGCTGTTGGTTTTCTAAAGATATTGAAAGAGATAAGCTCACCATTTTTTGTGAGAGTTAGATCCAAGAAATTAAGTTTACTATTGTTTTCTAATTCGGTTGTGAACTTTAATTGTGGGTGGATTGAGTTCATATAGTTACTTAATAATTTCATTTGCCTCTTGTTGCCGTCATATATCACAAAAATATCATCCACGTATCTAAAATAGCAAATAATCTTATTTCTGTAATGGTTGTTGTTGGTCCAAAGTTTATTATTTTCAATGTTGTTCAAAAACACCTCTGCTAAGATTCCTGAAAGAGGTGATCCCATGGCTAGGCCTTCTCTTTGTATATAGAAATCACCATTGAAACAAAAATAGTTTTGTTTTAATACTGTCTGTAGTAAAAACATTAACTCGTTAATTTCATTATCATTAAGTGAGGACTGATTTTTCAAATTTTCTTGTAAAATGTTCAATGTTTCCTGTACTGGTACATTCGTATATAAATTCGATATATCTAAAGAGGCTAATGTGTAACTTGGTTTGAGAGGAATGTGTTTAATGTTATCTATTAATTCCATACTGTTTTTTTGGCTGCGGCTGTTTTCCAGAGTGACGTTGGTTTTTATTATTCTTTCAAGTTTTTTGGCTAACTTATATGCCGGTGCTGGCATGTAATTCACGAGGGGTCTCATAGGTTGTCCATCTTTATGTAGTTTTGGTAGGCCTTTCAGTGGAGGGGCATGTGGATTAATAGGTTTGATGTATCTGATATCTCTGTCATTTAATATATGCTTACTGTTAGATACTGCCTTATTGATATCTTATGTGTATACAGGGGTTGGGTCACGTGGGAGCTTATCTATTTTATTACTGTTAATAAATTCTTTTACTTTACTGTTATAATCATCAAGATTCATTATGACGAGAGTATTTCCTTTGTCACCTTTCGTGATGATGAGATTATCTTTATTAATTTTATCTTGAATTCCTTTCAAAGTTTTATTTTCTTTCTTATAAAGGTTTCTGTATTTTAATTTCTTGGGATTTTTTATTATTTGTTTGACTTTGTTGTTGATGATGACTCTAGCTGTATTCTGGTCGTTTGTTTCTTTCAAAGTTTGTATGGCTGCGTCTGCATGAATAATTTCATTGAATAAACCATGTTTACCTCTATGTGGGAGGTTATATTTTAAACCTTTGTTTAGTAAATTCATTTCATCTTGATCAAATAAAGTGTTTGTCAAGTTTATTGTTCTGGGATAGAATTTATGTGTGATTTTATTTATGTCAAAATCATGAATACGGTTGAGTAAAACATCGAGTTTTTTCTTTAAGGTTTTCTTTTTGGCCTGCATTTCTTTATTTATAAGGGATTCGTTAGTTCTAATAACATCACTTAACTGAGCGGGATGAGTATTGTTGAGCATGTCGATGTGAGATTTGAGTAAAAGTTTGTTTAACATGGACTTCTTTCTGTACTGTTGTTTTATTTCGTTTTTTAACCAATATTGTTCTTCCATTGTTTTTGCTTTCCTAGCTGCTATTGAATTGTTTTTTATTTTGATAGAAATATAATTAAAGATCACATTGTTTTTCAGGCATTCCGTATTAAACTTAATGTTCTGTACAGTTCTCAAAACTCTTAGTCTCAAGTTCTTGTACTTGAAAACAAATTGTGCTTGGCTGGCTGATAACTTCATGTTTTTTGGTTGTTTGTTTCCGGATCCGGAAACAAACAACCAAAAAACACAAAATTACATTTCTAGGCATATTTTTAATGGTTATTGAGTTTTTCATCGGTATTCTGGTTTGTTTTAATAACCAATAAATCTAATCACTCACCGAAAACCATGAAACTGTACTTAAGACGATCACTTTTCTTCAGACACAAAATAAGAATAATTGAGAATGTGTTTTACAACTGCCATTCAAGGTTTTATTGTAACCTAAATGTATAGCAATTTTGAGAACTTTTTACGCTTAAATAAAATAGCTGTTTCTCTATACCGTCGAACTGATGTGTAATAATAAAATACACTGAAATATTTATTCTAAACTAATTTACCTACCCGTTGAGTACGAATTGAAATAATAAATCATTAATGTTGTTTATATTATTTAGCAATGTGTGGAAATCGTAATGGATTTGAAAATAGATTTATATACTCAAGTAAAAATTCGTCGACAAACTATAAAATTTTTTGAATTTATGACCTGAGAATTTTTAACAATACATTTATAAGTAACACATAAACATCAACTAAATAGTAAACCAACACTATTTTTTTATTAATTTACATATATAAATATTTAAATATTTAGTACTAGACTTGAAATTTGTGATATTGCCTAAGAGAGAGAACGTTAAGACATTACTTCCGGCGTAAAACAAATTTGATTTAGGATAATTTTTTATATTTTTTAAAAGATAAATTTTAACTTTACAATTCTTCTGTGTGAGCGAAAACAAGAGGACGGGGACGTTTACTTCAGCGTATCTGGTGCAAGATTTGTGTTCTGGACAGGGAGATTAATGTGTTTAAGTTACAAGCACTGCCAATGTAGAGTTCTTGCTGGTCTACAGTGTAGTGGTTTGGACTGGAGACAGTTGTCTGTGCGAACTATATGTTCTCATTTCATGTTACACAAAGTTCGTGTACTAATGAAATCCGTTATTTGTGACAATGTCGTATGGCTGCACCAAAAATAAATGTACAGTATAACACGAAACTGTTATTGGGTTTGATCTAAAAGCATTTATGTTTCCACCTATGGTTTCTTCTATAAAAAAAGTATGAAAATATGTTTGTTTCACAATTTTACATGAACATGGCCTGGCCTAGTCAGTGAGTTACATAATTTACTCAAATTGCAACTATAACTTTTTCATTTTTCAAATTATTTTCTGGTTATATTGAAAGTAATCAAACATTTAAATTACTATTTCTTAAACAACTATTGCGATTTATGTCAGGTACCTATTTTTAACATGTATTGTTAATTAAAGCATCAACACATAAATATGTTCCCAAAATAAATTCACAACAATTATATAGGGTGGTTATAAAGTCCCTTCCCCCCTAGTATTTTTCTACAATTTATATTAAAAGTGATTTTCAATGACGGGATTCATTGTATAGGTACATACACTTAGTTTTGTAGTAATTTAAAATTTTGGGGGTTACCTGAGGTCTAAGATGTAGGAGTCAACTTTAAAATTCCTTATGAGAAGCTAGTCATGCGACATATCAAATAACACTGCCTTCCCCCCTGAATCTGAATCTGAATCCCCCTGAGGGTTATACTGTTTTGAATTTAGATTGCACCACTGTTTTCAGGGGGAAAAGGCAGTGTTATTTAACATGTCGCATGACTAGCTTCTAGTTAAAATTTTGAAGTCGACTCCTACATCTTAGACCAACAGATATCTTGAAAACGGTATAACCCTTTCCAATTTAGATTGCACCACTTTTTTCAGGGGGGAAAGGCTGTGTTATTTGGCATGTCGCATGACTAGCTTCATATAAGGAATTTTAAAGTAGACTCCTACATCTTAGACCTCAGGAAACCCCCAAAATTTTAAATTACTACAAAAGTAAGAGTATGTACATATACAACGAATCCCGTCATTGAAAATCACTTTTAATATAAATTGTAGAAAATTACTAGGGGGAAAAGGACTTTATAACCACCCTGTATAAATATTAAAAAAAAAAAAAAAAAAAAAAAAAAAAAAAAAAAAAAAAAAAAAAAAAAAAAAAACAGTGTAAAACGGAACAAAACAACAATAAAAAACTACAGCAACAATAACAACTTTAATATATTTTAAAATCCATTAAATCATAATAAAGGAGCAGAGGTAAAAACAAAATACAAACAATCATACTGCAATGCTTGAACAGCTCGAGGTTCAAAATTCTTACCTAATGTCTAGTTGCCACCACTGTTTGTTTTGTCTCTAAGCCCAAAACAACATAACCTCACTTATTTAGTATAAACAATACCATGCTTCTGTGTATCATTGAGTTAATTTTCCTATATATGTGTACCAAGCTTGTGTATGAGTTTAAATGTGTTTGTGTTATAATGTGTTTGTTTGTGCTGGTTGTCACTATGGCAAATAGGCATATATGAATGTTTTGAGTACACAACACAATACATGTATGTTTTGTTATATTAATGTTCACAAATACAATTGTACTTATATTGTTAGGATGTAGTTTGATTATACTGTTGTAATGTTGCAGATTCCGAAAGACTATTTATGGAAATGTTCACTAAATCAGTGTTGATAAACTAAAGTTCTACCAAACACCAAGCATATGAATGTTTGTTAAGAATTAAATTGTTGTAATCTGCAATAACTGGGGATGGGGAACCATAGACGACAATTCAGTTCAGTGAGTGACGGATGGGCACCGGCTATCACGGCAGCGGCGGGATCGGCTTGGATTAGTTCGACCATCATTGCAAACGATTCTGTGTTTCCATGGCATTACAATTCTCCGTTTGGAATTACAATCTTAAACTGCAACAATTTATAATTCTATGATATCTATTCAAACATATACATAAAATTTTAACAGATGTAAAAAGTACATTTCAATCTAAAGTTTTTTATAAATGTTTTGCTAATATTACTAATTATTATACTCTACATGTAGTATGCAATAATTATTCGATTACTAATCATTCCTTGTTATTCCATTTACATATATTTGAACTTTGCATATTTGTTGTAATTTTTTCTCCTTCTAACTAGGTTACATAATATGTGTAATAAAAATAATAGAAGTACATCAATTTTCCATATCTAGGGTATCACCATAAACTTTTACTTATGTTTTTTTATTCCTACATTAAACGCAGCAGAATGAAAAAATATTATATAGAAATTAATTTTCAAAAATACCGGAGTACTCTCCATTTAGAACAATGGTGCCATACTTAATGACTAATCATACTTTTATGAAACTAAAAATTTCAATCATTTTGCAAAAAGATGTTTTTTTTCAACAATAATCTGATTTACTAAGCAAGTTATATTTCGATCTCTACAAACATGGTATAATGGTATGAATATATTAACATTACTTTCTTGGTTACTGATAAATAAAGAAAGGTTGTATTTTAAGGTTTTGGTTAGTTATCAGCATAAAATAGAATCGAGTATTATATTACAAAATGAATATAAAAAAGGTATTAGAAAAAAGAAATGTATTATAAACCAAATTTGTGGAATCCGTTTCTACTATCCTACCACGCTTCTTTGGATAAAATGATTATTATAGTAGTTTTTTTATCTTTTCATTAAATGCCCCAACTAAATATTCCAGAACTCCTCTTAGTTTAGCTGAAGATAAAGATGATAATCATTGGTTATTTATTTAGCTGAATTAAGGGCTTTCATGTCGGGCAAAATTGCTTCTTCCCTCAAACAATCCTCATCTTTGTTCTGCAACTTCAACTTTATACTCAGGGCCTGTCACTATAAAATTAATTACTTTTTGGTCAATATCAATAATTGCATTTATATACTTGTTTCAATTTTATTCATGTAATAAATAAAGATTTTTATAGTATTGCGTAAGCTTTTTAAGAAGCTGAGAACTTTACATGGAGATAAAACTATATTTGTACAGTATTATAATTAAACACCAGTATCCCCAGTTTAATGCAAACAAAATTTTAATCAATTAATTTTTCATTTGATTTATATATATTTACATTGCAAAAAAGTGGGATTTTTGTGTGTTCCAAAAAGTTTAAGTGATCTAAAACTATTTTTTTTTTTTTTTTTTTTTAAGTAAGCGTTTGATTTATGATATATTTTTGTAAATGTTATAAAAAATTTAAATATAGACTTGCACTAAGCCTAGTACAAAGTTTAAAAAAAAGACGGTGAATCGGTCGGTATCTACAGGCTTGGAAACACAACTATGTATGGATGGATGTTCTTACTACATTTAAAACATGTTCCCTAACAGAATTTTTTTTTTTAATTTTTTATTTCTTTTTTATTTTTATACCAGTATTTTGTAGTAAAAATTAAACGTAACATCCATGTAAAACCAAATCTCCATAGTTTTTTTTTATTTTTTATTTTATTTTTTTTAAGACTGTAAATGTAGTTTTTTTATGAAAATATCAAGAGTTTATTTTTTATTTTACTTTCCTATTTACTTGGCACCTTAAGCTAGTATGAACTTGCTAAAAGTATTTCTTAATATACACGGATAAAATTATTTGAAATTTACAAGGGATACTTTTATTTGATTGTTATGTTCTAAGGGGGTATACCCTTGCAAATTTGGAAATACATAAAGGTTTAGGAAAAATTTTTTATTTATCATTCACAACACAATATTCAACATCTTAAAGCATTGTACGAATCAAAAGACGTATTCAAAGGACAAGGTCCACATTATGAGTGTATGGTAATAACCCCGTCTAATCCACTAAGCTACATATTAGAAGTAGATGAACGTGTTACCACGAAACTCGTTACCGTGTAAACTCGTTAAGTTAAAATAATTGTAAGCACATTTAATCCACCCGAATTCTTTGAACAAGTTCTAGTCCAAAAGAGGTCGTAACAATAGTCACAGCAGACAGAGTTGCCCCAGGAGCATGTTTTATCTCATTTTACCGCTCGTCCTCTTCAGTAATACAACACCTTCACGACCTATTCAATGAAATTTTAAAAAAATCTACATAAATTAAAAGTTTTCAAAATGTCTAGTTTATTGCTGACAAATCTAAAGTATATGGGAAATTTATATCATTTGATTTTTTCCTATTTCTTCTACATTTCACCGTTTACCATGTATGGCGCGACGCCAATGAGCAAGAAAAGTAATTTGATTACTAGGAATCCTATACTATAATACGAGCAATGTCTGAAGGGATGTGTGTTCCATGACCTCGAAATCTAGCTTGTAGATTTTGCTTAAACTTTGCATTTAAGAGTGTTTTGGTCCAAAAATAAGTTAAGAAAAGGCCTCAATCCCAGAAAAAGTCTAATTTGGTCTAAATTTAAGTTTGAAAATCCTAATTTTTAACATTGGTCTAATGGGTTGCTTTTTTGGTAACGAAATAACAACGAAAGGTATACATAAATAAAGGAAAATTAATGTTAAGCAGACTTTTTGAAACAGCTGTTAACTGTGAAGACGTATAGTTGGTTGTTGGGGGAAATTTAATAGCTTTAATTACCGTGACACTATATCAAAACTGAATTAAAACCGAGCAAGGCTCGGTTAACCTGGTACTGGCAATAATACTAGTTATTTTTCGTACTACGAGTATTTAACATCACACCGTAAACCGTCCAGCGAAAAAGAGTATCATGTGAACAGGATCTCATTGCCCTCTCACAAACTAAAATTACCACGAATAGAACATAAATGATAATGGTATCTAATAACAAAAACACTTAAGCAACGGATACTTTTATTCATGTTGCAGTATGGATAGTTTAAGTACCCCAATTCAGTACAACTATTTCAGTACAAACTTTTAAGTATTATATTAAACATTTAAGTATGTCCGTCATTGCAAAAACCTAAGGATGTCGCTACCACAGGGGACTTGAGATTGTATGCACTAAATAAGAGCTCTTCAGACTAGGATGGCTGCTGGAGACAGATTTGTTACAAAGACGCACGAGGATAAAAATTTCATTAGACTAAAAGGAGCCGTGAGCACTAAGCAGACCCTTAGGGCGGATGCATGTGCAATCAATAATGACACTGGACTGCGCTGTAGGCCTCCTAATCATGGTGACAAATCATTTTTTTTATTTATTTATTTTCTATTCTAAAAATTTAAGAATAATGAGTGCTGTTCTGTCAAATGTCTTTTAATGATAGTTGGTTGAGTGAATTATTTTATAGTCAACTCCCATAATTCTATATGGTAGTTTGATTTGAAGTAATATGATTTTTTTATTTATGTTAAAGAATTCCGGAATTTGTTATCAATATTTTTAACATACCTTGACGTACGCGAAATTACCGAAAGGTAATTTCGGTAAAGGTATTTTAATTTCGGTAGAAATTAAAGAAATTTTTATTTCGGTAAAGGTAAGGTAATTTTTTTTTATTATTATAGTGAAATAACTTAATATTTTGTGTTAATGTGTGGATTAATGATGTGTGTATAGTTGGGATAAGAATAGAAAACTCTGTAATTTCGATGAATTATAATTGTTTGTTAGCTAGGCTAAAGCAGTGTGAAACATGATATTTAATTATCTTAACTGAGGTTGTGCAACTGATGCCGAGCAATTAAAAGAGTGAGTTAGAAAATTCGAATCATAATACTAAAATGAATGAAGATTTTTAACTTTGATATCCAACATAACTATATTTAACCCCATATTTTACAGCATATATTTTAACATTTTCACAAATATTTTTAAGTGTTTTGAACACACCGAGTGCCGTGTCAAGACACAACAACTGCGCTTTTGCATTCACATCGATCGGCTGGGAGAGTTTCATCAGCTGTTTTTAAGCACCCTTGTTCTTGTTACGCTTGGCTGCCGTTTGGGCCTTTTGTGTTCTAAAGCACTAAGTGTAATCCCACTTCTCTAAGGCCATGCATTAATAGATTATCAATTATGAAGGAAAGGAAAAAATTGACAGTGGAAAAGGCCTAACTACATTTATGTTTTTAAATATTAAAACAATTTTGTGGATAGGTACAGTAAATATTATTGATTGATTTTATTAAATTGATGTTCCCCGTTATAGCTTGGATGAATACGAGTAAATCTGTAATTATTATTTATATAAAAGTTTAAAAGGGTGAGATTAGTTAAAAAATTATTTTTGAATGATGTTTAAAATTATCCCGATAAATTCTATCCAAAACTTTGTTTTGTATAACCTGTTATACATTTATTAGTTTTAAATCAATTCAAGAATGTTTTATAATAGCTACACTAGTTCATCATTACAAAATGGTTTCGTAAATACTTTCTTTGGGCTTAACTATCGTTGTATGACATATGATGATTGAAACAAATTAAAATTAAGACATGCCACAGATACAGCCACAGCATCATTACACATAACCAGTGAATTTAAAATTTTCAGGGAAAATTGTCAAAATTGGGAAAATTCTTATATTTCATGCTAAACATCCAATAGATTTAATGGATATGTTCTAAAAAATATAAGCGCACAGTTTAGTGCAGTATGTTTTATAAATTTAACTAAGAACATTCCAATACAGGTCAATAATAATTTTACGAGTAACTTCTTAAAGACAAATGACGAATAATTTTTTTATTTTAAAATCCAAAACTAGGACTATAAGGTTCTCTCTTACACTTAACATAATATAAAAAATAAACTTAATAACAATATTTCTATTAAACCTGGTAGGTTTAAATTAATCAATATTTTACAAAAAATCTTAGTTATACTATGCACTGTTACAGTGTTTTCTTAATGTACTTTTAAACTTACTTTTAAATGTTAGAAATTAATTACTTTAATGAAGCAGTTTTAAAATGTAGGTTGAGTATATGAATTATGTAGTCGACATAAGTGTATAATATACTCATGTATTCACATATTTCGGTTTTAAAATATAATTATTTAGGCCTACATTATAAAATTATATACAAACTCGTCACATAATGAGTTTATATAAATACAGAAGTCACATTGTGATAAAGGATCTAAACCAATAAGAGCTCACCATTTAGTTATACGAAAATATAATAGTAGTTTATGCAAAGATTGTATTTATTCCAAGTAAGATAGAAAATAACTAAGCGAGTGTTATAAATATCTCACGAGTGGCTAAAGACTAAATACAATCGTTACATACTCTACTTTATCCACGAAATGATAATCACCCATCAAATGTAGCGTTGATACAGATGTGCTAAACTAATCGTCATTCTCAGTCACATAAGATCTTTATATATGATTTGACTCATACTATTTAAGGATAAGCACACAAATAAACTAAAACATGAATCGTAAGGGAACGGTCAGCTGAAGTTCTATTGCGTTATTTCTGCTAAAAAACTTTCGTCAAATGCCGAGCTCTCATTGTTAGTATTTTAACGTAATTCAATACATTTAAGACCTCATTATGCCACTATTATGAATTAAGTTCAATAATGTACCTCTTTTTTAAGTTAAATTTTATATCCTTATTGGTGCTTAGTAACGGTCGTAAATCATATAACGTACACGATGTGATCATCAACTCATTGCTTCAATATGATTTTCAAGATTCTTTATATACCTAAACTCAAATTAGAGCGTTCTGATGTTAGTAAGAACGACGCAGGTCAGGTGACATCAGGTGTGGCTATATTTTAATGGGTTACCACCAATGATAAAACTGTCAAAATGGTTAAGTACTTAATGTTTACAATGCTTTACCAAATTTAAGTTGGTCACTTACAAAGTAATGAATGCAATTATTTTGTAATATATTTAAAGTTCAAATGGGACTAAGGGACAAATGGAGATGACTTACATTTAAATGCGGACAAAGTAGCATTTATAACCGGCTCCACAGTGAGCCACTTGTTGTGCCGGATGAGCCGGCCCGGTGTCGGCCGTGTTCCCGTTATCAGACCGGCCCGGTGTCGGCCGTGTTCCCGTTATCAGACCGGCCCGGTCGTTATCAGTGGTGCTGGTGACCGGGCCCGATCAATTGTAATAATTCGAGTGAGACTGACGTTGATATTCATCTGGTGTTTAAACCGAATATTCCGTTAGTGGTATGTTAAAAGGGTGAATCAACCTATTTTGCCACTTTTAGTCTTTACCTTTTGAATTCCTGGTGTTGAGAGTGGTTGGTTCCTATAGTGACAGCAAGTAAAAATGCAAATATGTAGTTTAAAGAAGGCGAAAAACGTATTTGCCCTAATACACTAAAATATTGACTCGAAAAAAAATATTATCATGTTAAAACTCATTTTCAAATTAAGGACTTACAGAATACTAAAAAAGGGAAAAGTCTCTTCATTTAGTTCATAAAAGTATAATAGTTTAATAAGTTGATATTGATATTAATTCTTTTTATTAAATGTATTTTAACCTAAATCTACTGAATGTAACAGTACAGCTATTGATTTACTGAACAAAACTTGATTTACTTGATAAACTAAACAATTACTTGGTCCTACAATTTGCACTTTATATTCATTTATCATCTATTTAACAGATTCTTAAATTCCCAAAATAGTTTTTGTAAGATATTAGTTAAGGAAAACTTAATGATTTTTAAACAATCTTCGTTAATTTCTACGGATAAATAAAATGCGGTACTTTTCGTAAGTAATTTACTTTAGGCGTAAGCTGTAATGAATTTTTAAACCGAAACATTATCTTGATAAAACTTGCATATATCGATTAGTTAATACTGTAGTTGTGACGATTTATTATTAACTCATTCATATTCATATTCAATAACTCATTTATGTTAATTTGTTATATTTCGTCAGTACAAGAGTATTGTTACATTTACAGTTACAATATTTGATTAATTAATTGAATTGTCAATGAAAAGTCATTCCAGGATTGAATTTTAAATAGCTAACCTTATTACGAGCTTATACCACTCAAATTACTTTTTAGATTAGCATAATCACATTACATCCATCCACTTTTATATATTTGAATGATAAAGTAACTTTGTTTTATTATGGTTCAGTGTTTTAAAAAATTGAACTGTAATAAATATTAGATTTTATAAAAAATTATTTCAATAATAATGAAATTAAATATACAGTAAAACTAATCACTAGTATTTCAAATCGACGACTGCTTATCAATATTGAATTGGCATTTCTTGAATTAAAAACTATGGAAGTGCAGACAAAAGACTCGGAGACGCACAGATGGAGTCGGTTCCTCATCCATCGGTGTTTATTGGCAATCACTTCCCCACTGATCGATCCTCAGTCTAAGTAGAATGGATTTTAAATGAAAGTGTTTGGGTTTTGTTTATCTCGTCTTATATGTTGTCTCAAAAAATCATCTAGAAAACTTAATCATTTTCTGTGAAACATAAACTATCAATAATTCTATGTTTGTATGGATTATCATAATGTACACAATTTTCAATTTGCAAATAAATGTGGATGTATGTGTGACTTATGCTGATATAATATTGCATAAATCCTAAATTAACAGCGATTCCCATGGTGACCAAAATTTTCATTCATATGAGTTTTTATAATTCAAATGTTTTAGTTTGAGATGTCACATTCATATAACCCTTTAAAAAATTTTTCATTCGTTTAATGACAATTTAACTATTTTCATCCATATTCTTGAATAAGTCATCACGGTATTAACAGTAATATTCTTTATTTTATTGGAGAGTATACAGTTTTAGACCAACCCAGCTACCCAGAGCAGGGAGTTTATGGTGTAATGATTAGCCTTTGGCTTTGAGATTTAATTTATATGTTAGGTTGTATAAGCTATTTAATGTAAAATTCTCTTATACCAGGTGTCCCAGACCACCCGTACACAAATATTAAAATTTACAGCATTAGCCAAACCACTGGAACCAATGTGACGTTATAGGTAAACTGGTTACGCTCTATAGATTGACAATATTTTTAATGCACAATGTGTACCAGAAATCAGAAAGACCGGAAGTCCCTAATTTTATATAAACTATTATGAGGTTTTTGGATTTTACACGTAATTTTAAGAAAACTTTACATTTTACATTGTACCCCTAATGCTAGTGGTTTAGGATATAATGGCGATTTTAATTTAGATTTTTCGTATAAGAATAACTTGGAACATATTTTCAACTCTATTATCTCTCAAAATGTTCGGGTTAAGGCTCCGGTCTATCTGAGCCCGAACAATACCGAATGCCGCCTCGCGGCCGTAGCGCTAGGCGAGTTTGATGGCTGCAGAGGTTTACGGGGATCGTGTTTTAAAATTAACCAATTAAGATAGAGATTTACTCTTAACTTTTTCTAAAATTAGAAAAAAAGATCTCGTCAGCTATTTTTTTAGAATTTTAAAATAAAATTTCTAGTTTCAGTTGTAACTGTCTAAATTCATCTCTTTTTGAGTTTTATAGATGCAGAGGTTTACAGGGATCGTGTTTTAAAACTAACCACTTAAGATAGAGATTGGCTGTTAACTTTTTCTAAAAGTAGAAAAAAGGATCTCGTCGGCTATTTTTAAAGAATTTTAAAATAAAATTTCTAATTTCAGCTATAACTGTCTAAAATCATCTGTTTTTCTCGATTTTTAACTGAAGTTTTCCATTAGTTTTGATGAAACTACCAGAGTGAGGTTACCAAAGTGTAACTAAGGAAATTTTGCACCGTTATTCTTCTTTAATATGACACCCTACTTATAGCTCTATTCTGAATTTAGCAGAAGATAACAGGATTCTAAAGAAAACCCTTGCATTTGCATCGAGAAAAACAGATGATTTTAGTCAGTTATAGCTAAAATTAGAAATTTTATTTAAAAATTCTAAAAAGATAGCAGACGAGATCATTTTTTCTACTTTTAGAAAAAGTTAGGAGTCAATCTCTATCTTAATTGGTCAGTTTTAAAACACGATCCCCGTAAACCTTTGCATCTATAAAACTTGCCACTAGAGAAAAACAGATGATTTTAGACAGATGAAATTAGAAATTTTATTTAAAAATTATAAAAGCACAGAAAACAAGATCCGTCTTTGTACTTTTAGAAAAAAATAACAGCCAATCTCTATCTTCATTATTTTTTTTAACACGCTTCCCGTAAACCTCTGCAGCTACAAAACTCGCCCAGCGCTACGGCCGCGCCTGCGAGGCGGCATTTGGGCTCGGGTAGACCGGAGCCCTAAACAGTTTCCCCAGCACAAAAATGTCTTAGATTCTCCTTTTAAATATTTTTCCATCATATATTATTAGTTGTGTCATATTTTTTTATAAAATTTACAATATGGCGGAGATTATTAAAACTATGCGGAAAAGTAAAACTAATTGCGTTATGATCGATATTTTACTATAAAATAGACTACTATTTAGATGAGGTTCATCGGCATTTTCATGCTTTGACAATGGACAGTACAGTTCAACGTAAGATGTTCAGAGACCATGGATGTGAAATTCTTCTAATAATCTTATGGGAAGAAACTAAAGTTAAACCGTCATTATTTCTTAAACCTTAGGATTAGGGGTAGAGATTAAATTGTAAAGTTGTCTAAAATTTACGCGTAGAATCAAAAAATGCCATAAAAGTGTGGGTTTTTATTTAAAATTAGCGGTTTCTGGTCTGGATAGGTTACTTCCGTACACCCTGAACATTGATATTAGACATTTTTTTAATTTTAAAAGGAGTGTACTAGTGGTCTGGGACACCCAGTTCGCCATAGAACGATTGTTTTACCGTAAATTAAATAACCAAGATTAAAACTAAATCAATAAATACATCGAAAATCTTGAATTCATACAATATATTTTGAATTGTTATTTGTAAAAAAAAAGGAAAGTGAATTAACGACGATTGAGGAAAATTTAAATAAATTAATAGTTTATAATTGAGTAGGAAAAAATCTTGACAATGATCCTTATTTAAATGTTGAAAACATTAGTAAAAAATGTATATCTTTCTGCAATAAATCCACCTGTTTTTGTTACCTAAATAGTACAAAAAAATTATCTTATTCGTCCTACACATAGAAAATCAGCTGTGATATTTGTTATGTTCTAGAAGTAAAAAGTCAGCTGTTTGCTAGGTGATATTTTTAGAGAAATTCCAAGTTTTGTTTATAACAAGTAAATAACAGAATTGTAAACACTGTATATTGCTTACTTTGTAAACATTGCCCCAAAAATAAACTTTTCCTTCGCCTACTATCTAAAACCGTATTTTACTCCTTGGAATAGATTAGTAATGTACTAATTTCTATCCCATGTGACTTGAATACTTAATTTTTCTACCTAGGGAAAACTCAAGTTTTTTCGTACCACGGGGCTAAAGTTAGTTACATAAGAATAACATTAAAAGAGAGATTAAAAAAAAACATGAGCCACAGTCAGCTGATACTTGTATTTGTTTCGTTACTCATTGTTGACTAATAGGAGCTGTAGGTGCTGCTCACCCACTGCTGACCATTCAGTCAGCAGTGGGTGAGCAGCATCTCTAGTACTAGAGATGGCCGTGGCAGTGTAGGTGTTTGTTTACATTTCGCTTGGGTAGGCTATTGACCTAAGAAGTCCAAAACATAAGTGTAAAACTTTTGACTAGGATTAAATTATATTTTGTTTTTTCGTGTTCTTTAAAAATGATATGGCCTACCTTGTGTGTTTTTATATTGATGTGACTGATCCAGCTTGACGGAGCAAGGGATCCTATGAAGGTAAAGTTAAATTATCTACGGTAGGCCTATTAGGCCTAAATTTTATTCGTGTAGGTGGAGGAAAAATGTTGTGTGCATCAAGGGAATAAAGTACTTTTCTCCTTCAGGGAAATTGTGGCCCTCGGCTTCGCCTTCGGGCGACAACACTTTCCCTTCAGGGAGAAAAAATTGTACTTTAGTCCCTAGAAGCACAAATAACTATTATAGTTCAAATTTTCGACGATTAAAAATATAATTTCAGTCTATGAAGAACATTATTCATCACTTGGAGCAAAGTTGTGCTTTTTATGCTTAAACGTTGTTAAAAGGTCCACCAAAAGAGCCACTTTTTCTCATGTGATGAAAAACTATTATTTACTATTATTCAGACAAACTAACTTGAAAATATGATTAATTCTTTTTCGACAAAATATAAATTATAAAAAGAATACTAATATTTGAGTTAGTAATTGAAGAAATCGCAAAATTTCCAACAAATCATAAGCCAACAAAGGTCAAATCTTATTTTACAAGTAGTTTAAAAGCTTCATTCAATTTTGTATGTTTTTAGTTCATTAGTCCAGGCAACGAAGACAAAAAATTACCCAGTAGGGGAAAAAATTCATGTAGAAGCCAAATTTGGTACAGTTGTAGGGGAAGGTTTCTTAAACAACATTAAGAAAGCTTCCCCTACAACTGTACCAAATTTGGCTTCTACATGAATTTTTCCCCTATTTTGTCTTCGTTGCCTGGACTACATATACAACCAAATATATCAGTCCAAATAAAAGAAACGGAAACACAATGGTTGTGGGTTATTGATTTCTGACTTTTTTCATAATTTAAATGAAATGAAAATACTTCTTTATTGAGGCGTACATTAGGACCTCATGGTCATTTCTTACAGTTAACCTCCAACAAAATGGCTGCTACTTACATTTAAGATTACAAATTATAGAAAAAATTACAAATAAATAATTCATATTCTTAAACATTATTTCACAATAGTTTTCATTACTCACATCCACGCATGCATTCACACTTACACATCGCCACGGCCATCCGGTTATGAAAGTATTCTTTCAGCGCCGCCGTCAGCCGGGGACGGGATTCTATGGACTAGTTGAGTAAGGCAAGGAGTTCCAGAGACGGCAAGCTGTAACTACAAAAGGTCGATTGAAAACTGTCGGTTTGTGGTGAGCAATGCGTAGTGTTTATGAGCAAGAGCGAGTGTTTCTTACACTTCTTTCATCCAAATTTCAAAATTGGTCGCAAGATAATTTGGAATCCCAAGCGTGATTGCAGAATGAGTGATAGTGATCATTCTCAGCTGTCTGATGTCTGATAACTTTAGAAGAGATGATTGGACGTAAAAAGGAGTGACGTGGTCATCGGGTCGAAGATTGTATAAAAAACGAATGCAATAATTTTGAGTTCTTTGTAATTTTGTAGCCAAAGCCACAGTCATATCATTGATTACGGTGTTACAGTAATTGAAGTGTGGGAATACAAGTGATTTAATCAAAAGCAGTTTTATGTGGAAAGGAAAAAGTCGTTGCAACCGACTTATTAGGTTATGATTGATTGATTTCACGGGATAATCTTAATATCGCTATTGCCAACCATTAAAATAGAAACATTAACATTTGGTTAGTTCAAATATTATTTGAGGAATTTTTAACAACCAGTTTTTGTGGCTGAAACTTTTTAGCTTGATATCGTTGGGTTTAAACAGCATTTACAATATCCCTAGTGAAGCACTACTGAATCGTATGATGAACCATTGAGTTATTGATCGACTAACAACATAATAGCATACCTACTTCGTTGGAGTGGCCACGCGCTGCCGTAAACACAACTGCTTAATTTCGCACACAATTTATCTTTGTTGTGACGAGTCATTCCCACCTCAACAGAAACAGGAATCCTTTTTTTCATTACTATTACTATTGTTGTTGTTTATAATATTTAGAAGTTTTTTATCCATACCTTACTTTTTTTAGTTATAATAACTTATGGACTCAAGTAATAATCTACAGGTCAACTGAAAGTTTTGTCATTATTCACGTAAGGGGAGGATGTCTAGTAATATACATAATTTATAATATGTATAATTTAAAACTAAAGACAATAAATTAACTTGTAATTAGGCAATATTCATCATAAAGATAGAAAAACACAACTCGTTGAAACTAAAAGAATGACATATTAATGAACCTTTTTTAATAATTATTAACGTCTAATTGTCTTAATGAAATAACAAAACGGACCGGAACTATCTTAGGGTTTTAATTTGGCCCTGAAATAACAGTAATTAATCTTTAACCTTTGTTGCGTGTTTTCCTCTAGAACAAGAACTCGTTTTCCGAGCGTCATTAGTCAGCCAAAAGTTTAAACAGTAGACATTTTTATACTCATTCAAAACAATTAGCATTATCTTTGTAAAACTATTAGTAGTTTATAAAATCTTAAAACCCTATAATACGAGCATTGTCTGAAGGCATGTGTGTTTCTACACCTCGAAATCTAGGTGGTAGGTTTTGCTTAAAATTTGCATTTAAGAGTGTTTTGGCCCAAAAATAAGCCTCAGTCACAAGAAAATCACATTTGGTCTAAATTTATGTATAAAAATCGTAATTTTTTTACTTTGGTCTTATGGTCTGTTATTTCGGTAACGAAATAACAACGGAAAGTGTACAAAAATAAAGGAACATCAATGTCAAAGGTCAAGGAATACCAATATACTATTAATATTTATTTTCTTAAATGTATGTCATAAAACAACTTTCCTTATTCTAATAAACTAATCTAGACAGATGTTTAAATGTTGTATCAATAAAAGGTTTTTGCTAGACTTACTCTGATAGCCTGTTCAAAAAAAGAAATTTTGGTTTTTTGTACTAATAAATTAGATGTATATGTTACGGTCAAAGTGGTTAATATAGTCTTTATGTATTATAATTCACAACCAGCCATTATGTATACTAACATGTGAATTTGGTCAACTAATAAATGAGATTTTATTTATCAATTTATCCGGCCATCATACACATTAACCACTCGAGTTAGGTCAATATGATGGTTGAATTTTATTTACCATCCTAGCAACAGAGCCCATGTTTTTAAATACAACGGTCTGTACACAAATAGTAGGCCTACAATAAGCAATGTTTTATTTCTTGTGAATTACCTAAAACATTTTAATTTTATTAAAAAAAAAAAAAAATTATTTAAACAAACTGCATTATGCATTCATTGTTCATTATGTGTAATCTCCGATTAATTATACTTTGACACTAACAAATACTTATCATTGGGGTTTGACGGTTTAACCAATTCATATTATTTGTAAAATGATAAACTAATTTTTATAAAAACCATATTCTCACGGAAAGTTAATATTAAGTTGATCTATCCAGAAAAAGTCCGGTGTTAGTGTTTCCTGAATTTATTAAGTGCTCAAGCAAGACTACTTTAGTATGAAACTAACAGATTAAAAGTGCCTCAAGGTACCTGCTTGCACTCTGAACTTCAAATTGCATACGGTTTTCTATAGGGAATGAAAGCGATAAAGTTCCTCGATTGGGACTGTCACAACTAAAGGTTTAATCGTTCATACCCCAGGAGTGCTTTTATGGATAATTGTTTACTGTTAAATTAACGTAATATTACTAATAAAAATGTAAGTCAAAAAGCTAAGATTTGTACAATGTCAAATGCACCGAAAATTCAGCCCCCTACAGTCGTGCATTGACAGAAGTGGCACAACCAGTTCAGACCTGTATTGTTACAACAGGAACATCTGCTGGGCTCGGCTCGTTAAAATGTGACGATTGGCTGAGTTTTACGCGATAATTTGAAATGAAACGTTCCACCACATAAAGCAAATATACTCTGTTCAGGTTTAATTATCATAAATGGTTTTGTATTTCTGGGATACTCAAATAACAAATCATTCTGCCATGTGCCTCTACATTAAAGATGTATTTTATTTCAGTTATTTTCATATTATATCACATTTTTCTTGGTAAAATTTTCTTTTTTCTGTTTAATTTCCACAAATATAATTTCACTAAAACATTGTTCGTACTAGACAAAGAGAACTTATGTTTAAAACATTTCATGTATTGAAATTTTTTAAGACAAACTCCGGGGAGATATGGAAGCATGACAACTTTGATCCAAACAAATAGTCAGCTTTTAGCAATAGGTGATAAAGGAAGCTTGAACCTCAGCGATAGCCGAAATATTTGTTGTGGCTTGAGGAATGTGTACGGTGAATATTGAAGGAGGTATTCCTCCCCTCGCTGCAGCATTACCCATCTCAGAGTTCCAGTGTTGCATTTATTTTGAAGTTTTTTACGAGAATTTGCGTAAAAAATTAATTTTAAAACTTTTATTTCAGATATAATACTGTAGTACTATCTTCCAACAGCTTACAACGAATCGAATCTGGAATCTGTTCATTTTACATAAAACATGACCTGTGGTACTAAAATATTACTCACATAATTCGTTTAAATCAACTCATAGCACAATGTATAGGCCTACTCAAGTTTATAGTTATAAAATATATAAATTGAGAACCTAAAAATATTAGCACTATATCACTTAACTACGTTATTTTTTACTGAACTTTATGTGTGTTTTATTAAGTCAAATTAATTTATATAGAAAGCTACAAAATTCTGTAATTCTTGGTTATTTTTTAAATTACATTGAACCTAGAAACGTGATTCTACCATTGACAAAAAGATTATATAGAAAACTCCAATTCTTCAGAAGTCCATTTTGTTAGTAGGCCTATATCATATAACTAACAAAACAAATCAATCAGAATGGATATTTTGTTTTTAATGACTTTTTTTTAATATGTAACCAGGAGGCTTTTAATACCATTATTAGGGCAGTAACATTATTATTAAGTAATAAAAAAATTAACGAAAAACTTGTTTTTTTATAATAAAACAGAATAAACATTTTTAATAATCATGGCATAACCTTATGCCAAATTTGTATACTTAATGGTATTTGGAAACTGATCAAACTTTACTTTTGTATCCATCAAATAAGGCATTGGGCTCTATGCCAGGCCAAACGACTACCTGGATACTCAGAAAAACTGCAAACCGACCTTTACAGTAAAGGCTTTACTGTATCTATATTGTTTCTACATACACCCTGAGATTTATGGCTTAGCATGAGTTCCTGAAAAAAATCATTAAAACTACATACCAAGATAAAAAGAAACTACCTTTCGTTAAATATTATCAAATCTTTAGAGAACTTTTTCTGAATCAAAAACTGATTTCTACAAAATTATTTCTCGCCAAAAGGATAATATTTAGTGTAACAATAGGGGGAATAGAAATTATAATAATACTACCAATTGAGCTCTGGGAACTGGAAGATTCCATTCACAAGACAATGTACTGACACTGTAGACTTCATATACTGAATTTCTGTTTCTATAAGAAATGTTTAGATATATAAACTACTTCTAACTTAATTATACTTGCTATTAATGTAGTGACAGTGTTTGTTAAGCTATATATTGTGATATAATTCATGCAAAGGAAACAAGGTAAATCGTATTTCAAATTATTTGCAACAATCCGATTAGTTTTGTGACCTGTGCTGAGGTGTTTTCATTTCGCAGCACCAGCGCCCACTAGGGTACGATCGTTGAGTCTCGCAAGATTAATGTATTGGCAACAAATACACAACGATAAACACAAATTGGATTCCCGTTGGTGCTGTCCTAAATAAATTCCTAGACTTAAACCTTTCTGTGACATGGAGAAATATTGTAAAATTATATAACGGGTATTATTTATTAAATATTTTTGTTAAACTCTAAAATGTTCAATAATAGTCTACCTAAGAATAGTTTGTTCGAATGTATATTTGTAATAATTTTTTTAATAAAACGGTGAAGTATCATATAGCCTATCGGTTAGCTAAGATTACTTTATTCAAAAGTGTTTTATCTCTACACACACAAAATACTTAAACAAACTGGCTGACAGACATGTCAAAGCTTATACTTTAAAAAAATGATTTAGTATAGTTAAAATTACATACTAAATGATTAATAGTAGACTGATAATATAAAACTGTAACTATGAACGAAAACCCAGCAATGAATAACATTCACTGCCAATGTCCCCACAGCTATTACAAAATTCTTGTGATATTCGTTTCAGAATCATTCTAAAACTATTTTAGAAGTACATGGTGGGTTGAGAAAGAATGAAAACTAATTAAGTATTCGGAAGTTCCAATACAAGATCAAAGGAATAGTTTCTTTTGCCACAGTCAGCGGAAGTTAAAGGAGATCTTTCAAAAGTATCCTACTTTCCTTCACGACAGATAAACAAGAACGTAGGAAGATACCCATGTAAGGTAGGGAGAAAGCTTGGATATTCTCCTATACAAAATATGTAAATCACTTAAACAATTTGATTTAAAATTTTATAACTAATGAAAATATGCATTGTTGGCAATACAAAATAAGACGTTTAAATTTCGAGTACATCATACTAATCGAAAATTCCGTTAAAAAATCGAGTTTTAGATGTTTCTGCTTACATTTTTATCAACTTGTCTTCATTCTCTGTCGTTCTATGAATTATTGATACATATTAATCATCAATAAGATACAGGCCACTAACTGATGTTATTTTAACCTTTTTTTACCTTCTAGTGAAACATAATCCTTGAAAATCAAAACACTAAATACTAAATGTATACTAAATACGACTATCCTTCGATTTAAATGTTTCATTTGTCTTAATCACTCTCATTTGTTGTTCTTAACTTATTATTTCTTTTGGTCAAAGCATTCCCTAGGAAATTTGTTATGCAGGATCAAAAAATGAATTTAAAATGCTTTATTGTCATTATTTGAACGTATGAGTTGTATTTAAAAGATAAATCATTAACAAATAAACACCAAACAACTTCAGATTTTTCATTTATTTTGTCAATAAGGAGATTAGCAACATATTATCAATAGTTGAGTCTTCAGGTCAAAAAGTGGCTTTTTAAAATATTTATTTACATATGCAAGAACAATTTGTGTAAGTAGTCGACTACTTCTGCTATCTCCAGAAAATACGTGGATGGAATACCCCTTTAAGAGGCAAAAATACATGTAGGTACCTCTCCACCTCTTTTTTCACTTGATTTACTGATATTATAACGTGATATTTATTTTATCGCTTATGCAGTTCATTACTGAAGATGAGTGACATGGATGGGTCTCATCTAGACGGGTCTTATTGTATGCTCTATTTTGGATTCAATCGTATAAATTAAAAGTCAAATCTAATCCACAAGTTGCAGAACTTACTATCGGAGAGATTTTAAAAGTTTATTGAAATCCAAGAGGAGTGAGCGAGAGAGATTGATACATAAAAACATAGCGATAATTTTCTGTTTATAGAGACTGAAAGTCAAACCATTTAAAGATTTTTTCGGTGCAGCGTAAGAGTATATGCGAATTCATGATTGTGCTAAATATGTTTTCACGACTTAAATCCATCTATAATAAATACTACAGAATGGATACTACACATAGTCTATGAAGCTTTACAAATGTTCATGTAAAATTTATGGTTTATTTTTTTTCAAAATATTTTTTAAAAAGTTTAAGATTTAATCTTTTATCAAGATATTTTTAACAAATAACATCCTTGAAACATAAACACTTGGCTTGTGTCCCAAGAACTTCTCCATCTTCTTGATTCTATCAAGGTTCTTGTTAACTTAGTACATGAAATTACCCAATAAATTAATTGACCAGCATAAGATACCCTTCTATGTCCACCCCGATGTTTTTCGCATAAACACTGATATTTCTATATAATGACATTTGTTTGTATTCACATGTTTGAGCACAATTGTAAAACTTTATTTTATTTTAGTACCTGAACACAATGTGCAGGTAAGATTAGACAACTCCATGAATGTAATTTTTTATACCGACTGTAATGTATTAAATAACCGGCTAACTTTAAAAATTACAATAAAGTGTTAAAATGTTATACATGCTTCGTTTATTCTTTATTATTTAAAAATAATTTAGTTGCTTCCTCTATTTCTAAAGCTAATCAGACCACAAATAAATGTATCGGTAGTTATCAACTATGTACCAGCAGTAGTAACTACATAACTGGTAGCTACCGCCCTAACCATGACTAATGATAGCAATTGGCGATGACATGTGTAGCTGTTACAATGCAACGCTCTCGTTGGCTTAAACTAGCTCAGTAGAAATATTTAAAGGCAACATGTCACTGGAATCTAGTAATTAATGTTCGTAATAATTGGGTGTAAAAAATAAGTTCCACAAAGGATATAACTTATATTCAACATTTTATTCACTTATTGACTGTAGTTTTTTAAGAGTTAAAAAATAGAATACTTCAGTTTCTATAACACTAAATTAACTTTATAATACTTTTGCTATAAAAACAGTATGTTAAGAATGAAAGAGAAGCTGGTTTAAATTGTATGTTTATCTACAATTTTTTTAGTAATTTATATTTCCTCACTCAATTCATTAAGCTTAGAATAATTTACATTTTATAACAACAGTTTGTGCAACGATTGTATATGGAAGCCTTCAACCCACGAGTGAGATGCAAGTTAGATTCTACAATCAACTTAGATTTTGTAAAGCACTGTAAAGTAAACTAATAAACATTTCGAATATTCAAAGTTTATTTGGTCACCCATCCAAAACGTAGCCTAACCCAAAGTCACTTGATCTAATCGTCGTTCACACTCAGATTTTAATCACCTCTTTTGTGGTTAGACAAATCAGGAAATAAAACATAAACCGTAAAGGAACTATCTGCTAATCTATGAATCGCGTACATTATGTTTTATCGCTAATTTTGTCAAATGCCGAGCTATCATTGGTCTAGAACCTTCATCATAATGTGGCCCCTCTATGCACTCATTATACAACAAGTATGTATTTTTGTTCTATTAATGTAGGTCTACCTATTAATGATGTTATTAGTAATATTATTATTTGTGCTTATTGTCAAGGAAGTAGGCCTATATAAATTGAATGTATTGAAGGTTTACTAGATCTTGTATTGATCATAAAGGAAATAGCCTGTTGTAGACACCTTGAGGCCTAATATTTTTCCTGTCGGAGAATGTTTATACTAAAGCCTTATCGCCTTCTTACGCGCTCCGGCGGCGACTTATCGACGATATTTTATGTTCGTGTCTCTCTGTTTGAAAACCACTTACAGAATTACAACAGAAGAAAATGTTTGGATTTATTCTTGAAACATATTTACCAGTCATTATTTGGGTGGATCGACAATCGATGTTACTAAAAGACCAAAATCTTAACACAATTACGAAGTTTTTTAAACTTTCCATTTAATTTTAAAATAATTTTGAATCCCCACTGATTTGATGTTCTACATTATCTTTCATTAAATTGCTCTAAAATAAATAACTTCATTGTCAGTCTATTCATTTACATTTATTAAATTTTGTATTACGTATTTTTTAAGTTTTACTGCCTAAAGGGTATATTTAACGTACCTTACATCGAACAATTAGCATGTTAAAGACTGGTACCATGTTAACTGTAGCCATACTGCCATTAAGTACTCGTAATAATAATAATTATTTAAAAAAAATCCCTAACAATCCTTATATGTAATAAAAATTATTAGTTATATAGGTTTGTAAGTGTTTTATGGTCCACCCATACCAAGCCAAATAGTACCGTATATGATCAAAATGTGATACGATATGAATTTTCCTACCGGTGAAATTTATATAGTATTTGCTTGTACAATTGTATTATTTCGTTTGTAGAGTTATATATTCCGATTAAAAGTGTAGAATAAAATGTTGTCATGCTTTGTGTTTACATTTTTACTACTTTTTATATCTATAACTGCATTATATGAGATGAATTATTTTAAGGAAAAGATAAGTGAAAAATCGTTACTAAATACCACGATTATCAAATGCACTTTCCATGTTGAGCAATACATTGCAAAATTCTAAATGTCGCATATTATTGTGAATATCGTGAATATTTAAATAAACGGATTTTCACCCATAATTCGAGTGATGTATATTACACATTCAGTTGCTGATTGTATCAACTACAATGTAAACCTTCCGAACACTATAATATTCCAAACAGTGGATACTCGTTGTGCCCAAGGGTATCCAACTCCATGTTTTACGTTATATTTTTTTAGTCTCGTCTTTTACGACATAATACGGATATTCTATGTATGATTACATGGGCAAGCGATATTCAAAGAAACTAATACTTTTTAAAAGTCCTCAGCTTAAAGTCAATTGATTTTTTATATCAAACACAAACGTAAACAACATTCAATAAAGACCTAATCACATAGAATAATTTTCAGTGTTGTATACGTGTTTGTTATATTACTGATTGCAAACAATACGGATCTATCATGCTAATATTGAGTGTCTATATTTAAAAAAATTGTGACATTTAATGTCAAAATTAATTTTTTAGATACTTATCAGTAATTGTCACATTAATATATCATTTGTGGACATCACATATATTTCTTCCATTAAGTGTAAACACTAATTATTTAATTTTAAATTATAAAAAAAATTGTAGAAACATTTCTAGACCACTTTTTTATTACTTTTTTAACGTCTTTTTAGGTAGTAAACTAGAATGATAAAAAAATTCACCTATTTTTGTACTGACCAACTTATGAAACTTTGGTTGTCAGAAACCAAAGTGATTTATTAACTTCTCCGGTAAACTTCATAAAACCTGAGTTAATGAGGTTTTGGTGTTCGCTCTTTGGTTGTTAATCTCGGCAAACTTGGGGGATAACTTTCCAATAGGCAGACAACAATAATCATTTTAACTATCCGTTTACGTCCCCTGTTGTAAGCAGTATGAAAAGGATGTGTGTTTAGCATTTTATAACAATATTCCCATGTCTAATGATAGATTTGTATATCTCTTACATTTAAATCCGTTTGTAGATAGTACTCTTAATCAGCAAAAAAATTAAAAGGCATATTTTTCTATAATAAATAGACATTTATTGTTTAACCGTGTGGTGTCAAATTTAAGGTCCATGCAGAACCAGTTTCGTACTAATTATAGTACACCTCTAGCTGCATTCTTGTTAAAACATAAGCCCATCTTGTGGTTGTCCATACTTTTTTAAAGTTTTCTTCATTCATTAAAAGATAGCCCATCGTATGGTTGTTCAATAGTTGGGCTAGTATGCCTACAACTATTGTGTTTTAACAAGAATGCAAATGAAGATGCACTGTAATTAATTCGAAACCGGATTTGCATGAACATTAAATTTGATACGACACGGCTAGACAAGTATTTGTCTATTTATTATATTAATAGGTGTCAAGGCTGTCAAAGCTATTACGCATATTTTCATGATAATTTGGGTCTTTAAAAGATTATAAGTAATACGGTTTTAGCTTATTACCAGAGACAGGCATATTTATAGTATTGTAAAAAGTCAATTTGAAAGTAATAACAGACGGGTCAGTAAATTCAGAAATTTGCTCCCTTCTTCGATCTTGATATAGACACTATCAATTTACCTCAACATTACTCAAAAATCTGTTTAAATAACTTTTTAATATGCCCTTTGAAGTTACATTAATATTTTTCTTGGGCCCTTCTACCTTCTAAAACATGGATGTCCATTATGATGAGGAAATTACAAAACATAATTTTTATACGCTCGCACACTCACACAGGCAAACACGAATGACACAAACTATACCTCATAAACAAAAGAACGTTTTGGAAAGCCAAAAGTATACATACGAGTATGTTCATTACTATTTTTTCTTTAATACAATTACATAATTTATCACAATTTTATATTAATAGCACTAAGAGTAGCGTTAAACGGACGCAAAAGTCCCTATATTCTTGTGAAAGACAATAAACAATCCATTGAAAACTGAGTAGACCAGCTCCATAGTTTCAACCATCCCTTTAACAATCACAAAAAAAACATATGTAAATGGGTTTTATATTTTATAAATATTTCTCCCCCAAGGAGACACATCAGCTGCTGGAAATAATAATTGTGGTCTTAGATGCAACACACTTACGGCTTTCAGTTTCTTTTGACGCGATGAGCATATACCTGAAACATACACTACATGTTACAAAAGTGCAATCTCTAAATATCAAATGTAAGATGATTATTAAATTGTAATAGTGTATTACCAAGATGTCGAGTACTAAAATTTTAAGTACCAACATAATGTTTAGTGACATCGTATAGGTTTTTTTTCATTTTCGTTCTGGTTGAAATAGTTTTGGTAGGAGTGGTGCTGTTCTCGTTTGCAGCATTCTATAAAGAGCTTCACGGACTCCATGGGTGGTGCTAAGCGAACAACAACTTTTGGCAGCTGAACTATCACGCAAATGATCTCTCAGGTATGCTAGCTGCCAAACAAACCCAAACGGCCTTTCCAGAGTAATTTTAGAAATGTATAATTCATTTTCCATGTATATATATATATATATATATATATGTATATATATATATGTATATATATATATATATATATATATATATATACATATCTATATATATCTATATATATATATATATATATATATATATATATGGAAAATGAATTAATGAATCAACTTTCTGAGCTACTCACTATTATGCTCGTAGATTTACTTAGACCTTTTACTTTCAGAAAGTTGAAAGCCGGAAAATAACGTCAACGTCTCCTATTAAAGCTGCGTGGCCAACAAATTCATTGTTGTTAAAATATTATCTAAAATTGCCATTGTAAATGTCCAAAAACAACAAAACACCGAGTGGTAATATTTAATTCTCCCAATATTTTTAATATCCTGTGCTGTGTGTGGGAGACTCTAACATTCATCACACCCAATAAGGATTCTTTTGTGATGATTATAATGGCATTAATCCTTCAATCTTGGATAAAATAACAACCTTTTTCTTGGTATTTAATGCAAAAGACCCAAACACTTTTCATAAGCCCGTTGGCGCCATGGGTACTATCCAGGTTTATGCTTTTGCTCTTGTGGACCCTCAACAACATCCACACCAACTTAAAATTTTCCTACTTGAATTTTCCTATGTATATTTTCCTCAGCAAAGGCCTGTACTATTATTAGTACGGATACAAACTAAATTCGTAAGGTGTTTTCCCCGGGATAGGTGGAACTTTAATAACGCTGAGTATTAGGCCTTATCCTCCAGTCTTGACATCGGCATTAGGTTCATCCCTCCTGAAATAATAAAAACTGTGATCGGTATACAAGAGATTTTCTGTCTTCCACGTAAGCGTCAATCGTAAGAGGTTTTAGAAAGGAATCAATCTATTATAAAAAATATCTATTAATAAAATTAGAATAAAATATTGTTGTTTTGAGCTAACAATGACCATCCGCAGTATCTGGGAGTCACATTAGATCGGTCTCTCACGTTCAAAAGCCACTTGCAAAAGGCAGCAGCCAAGGTTAGAGCTAGGACTAACATTGTCCATCACCTTGATGGCTCCACAAGTAGAGCTAACGCACAAGTTATGCATGCCACTGCTTTGTCCCTGTTTTACTCAACTAACTGCTAAGTATTGCGACTCCGTGTGGTTGAACAGTGTGCATGTCAGGGAGATCAACGTCCAGCTAAATAGGGCCATGAAAGCCATTAGCTGTACATTTATAGCAACTGGTCTATCCTGGATCCCGGTTCTGTGTAATATCACTCCACCTGAATTAAGACGAAGGGATGCACTGGCTGTGGAATATATAAGGACTCTAGTTGCTTCACAGTTGACCATCCATGATTATCATTTGGAAAACCACCTCTGCGAAGAGCCTCCCAGTTAATAAGAATTTATTCTTTCAGACTGAACTTCCTCCAGGGACTCTTTTTAATGTCCGAACTACTTTCTGTTCGGTAACCCGACCCTAGAAGTAGGTGGATCTTTTCCCGAAGTAGTGGACTTTACTCAATCATTTCCTCACTGGAGTATTGATTGGCCTAATGAGTAGATGAAATGATTTTAAATTAAAATGGGGAATGATACAAGACCAGTCATGTGGCTGTGGAGTGGAGTATCAAAATATGTTACTTAGGTACGGAGTGTACTCAGAGGGATTTATCCGACAGGTTGATTGATCTACATAGCGCAAGTGATGCTGGGCCGCAATGTCTTAGCGCCCTACATTTAGCTTTATAAAGAGATATCTTAAAGTATTATTTCAGTTTTACACACACTGTCGCAGATGTTTCGTACTGCAGAATATATTGTTTTTATTTTGCAGATGGTTGAACTTAGTGGTTGGCTATGGCAGCCATACAATATAACAAAAACATTAAATTTTATATTAAAATGTTAGACTTTAAAAAAAGCAATAAAAAATAGATATATATATATAGTAGAGGGGAGAAACCTAAATACCTAGTGGAGTTTAAAAAACGTTTAACCTTATTGTAAGTTCCTGCAGGTAAAACCATAAAACAGCAGTGATGTCGCCAGCAGCCCAGACATGACGATGCATATAGAGCGACGTGTGAGGAATGGTGATGTCTGGGCGCCGGCGCGGCGGCGAGGTGGCTTGTCATGGGGCAAAAGGTTTTATTTCCTATGATATTATTCTTTAAATAAATGTCTACGTTTTCATCATTAACAGTACATTTATATTATAACATTTAAAAACCATAAAGAGTGTTATATAACTATCTCTATAACACATATAACTCTGTAAAACATGGATACAACACCAACACAAATTTGTTACAACTTTTTCATACTTTATAGATGTTCTTTTAATGAAATAGTACAGTAAAAATGTGTTTTGACCCAAAAAAATTAGCACAACCAAGGAATTTTGTACAGATGTTGGGAGTATCTTCCTTTTGAACATACTAAAAGTCCCCTAAAATTGATGCTGTTCTACTGCCGCCATCTTGGAAAATGGCGGCAAATTTGTATATTTTTGGCTATAGTTGCTTTATTATTGGCAATACAGAAAAAAGCTTGAAATAAAAAATGTAGGCAATTAAAAAATACACATTTTGTTTATTTACATGTTTCCTCTAAATCTAACGGTTTATGAGTTATTTTTGATTAAGTGTAAAGAATTTTTTTTTTTAATTAATCAAAATTGATGTGTAATATTACTGTATTGTTATTATAAGACATTTTTACATGTTTCTAAAAGAGAAATACAAAATTTTCAATGAATATTACATTATTCCAAATCCCTTTAAGTTTTGCCCAGGTTGAAAATGTATTTCTTCTCTACTTATAATATTGCTTTGTCTAGTATTAGGGTGAATCTCGTAAGGTGTCCTAAACGGATTACAGACAAACACTTTGCCCTAAAACCTTCCAACAAAAATATTTTCCACTAAATTGACCCCAAGGAATAATTTAAAAATATTTTTAACTCTGTATAAATACAGGGTGTACCAAAAACTGGGGATCACAGAGTCGAATCTTGGAAATTTCAAATACAAACATATGTCATATTATACATCATTAGAAAGGTCTACTTAATACAAACAAGTTGATAAAAGCGGAATTCAGTTATCTTTTTTTAGTTTTGAAATGGCGTCCATTTTTGTAACCAAAATCAAAATTTACGGAATACCATTTAGTTCTTTTATTATATGTCATACATGACTTCTGATTCAAAATACTTATTTAAAATAAGCTAAGTTTTACAATGATATTTCACAAGCCCACATCTAAAAAAAACTAAAATTTCCAAAATTTAATATTTTCAAAAATTTTTACATGAACAAAACTTAAAAACTTTAAATTTTAACCCATGTCATTTTGTATATCATGTTAGGCATCTCGCTAGCCTAATGGTTAACGTCTTCGACTTCGGTTCAAGAAGTCACGGGTTCAATTCCCAGGAAGCGTTTCTGGTATTCTGTACATTCCCCCAACTAAAACAAGCAAAAAATAAATAAATAAATAAATAAATAAATAATAAAAAAAAACGCTCTTTGAACTGAGCAATTTACACTAGTGCCGTATCTCTTTTCATTTTGTAGTAATAACATAAAAATGTCATTTTCCCATATAATTTGCAAGTTAATTAATCAGGACATGATAGTATGGCAGTCCTTCTTGCATTGTTGCCATACCATTAAGAGTCATCTTCACCCCTGTGCCAGTAGCCCATCTTTGCGCAGTCGGCAATGTTAACCATACGGCTTTTAATGCAAAATATTGTATTTTATTCCCCTGTTTCGGACGCCGTTTTTCAACCGATTTTATTTCAACTTAATAAGTGTTTAGTTGAATAGTTATATTAGGCCCCTCATACCTCGAAATTTTGAAAATTTAACAAATATATATTACTCTCTGTGACATTGCAAAGTACCTCGATTTTCCTTAGTAATATTTGTTAAATTTTCCAAATTTCGAAGTATGAGGGGCCTAATATAACTATTCAACTAAACACTTACCAAGTTGAAATATAATCGGTTGAAAAACAGCGTCCGAAACAGTGAAATAAAATACAATGTTTTGCATTAAAAGCCGTATGGTTAACATTGCCGACTGCGCAACGATGGGCTACCGGTACTGGCACAGGGGTGAAGATGACTTTTAAATTAACATGTAAGTTACAAAGAGAAATGACATTTTTACGTTATTACTACAAAATCTAAAGATATAAGGCATTAGTGTAGATTACAAAGTTGCTCAGTTGAACGAGAGCTTTAAGATGATATACAAAATGACATGAGTTAAAATTTAAAATTTTTGAGTTTTGTTCATGTAAAAATTTTTAAAAATATTAAAAGTAGTTAGATTTGGTCACTTCTGGCACAGGTCAGCTGCCCCGGAAGCCACGTGCCGGGGCACATAGCTTCCGGTCGTATATTAAATGAGGGGGGAGGAGGCGGGGTGAGCGTTTGAAGTAGAATTACGCATAAATTAAAAGTTAGTTCAAAACTGAAATTCAACAATTCGGGGCTGAGCTAAATGTGCGCATACATTAACCGGGATCAACTAAAACATCGCATAAATTAAAAGTTAGTTCAAAACTGAAATTCAACAGTTGAACAAAAGTAGAAGTTAGTTGAAAAGGGAGAGGGGATAATTGCTTCAAGGTCATCCGGAGGAAGTTGAAAAAAAAAACTGAACTTCTAAGAGTTCAGTTTAACATCGATCGTCGTACAGGTCAGTCGAAACCGACGAGCGACCGAAGAATAGCTTCAAGATCATTCTTCGCAGTCGAAGATACATCCGAAACTTGGACGGGGTTCTGTGGATTCGGTGAAGGCGAAGTTCTCGGAGGATTCTCTCTCGGGTGGGTAGTAGACGATATTTCGTGAACTTGTACTTGTTCTTGGTTTGTATCCATCTTCGTGTAGTGTGTAATTTAGAGCGGAGTAGTTGTCGGTCGAAGAGCGTATAGAAGAATGAAACAGGAATTGTCGTGAGCGCACTTATATAAAGAAGGGTGGGGGTAAAATATGAAAACCTGCTGAACACAGTCGATAGGTGTAACAAGTTCGAAGTTGTGGAAACGTAACATCGAACGCAAAATGTTGTGAATAACATTATCATCAACGTGAACCTGCGAAGTTCTAACAGAGTATAACGGGGTAAAACTTAATTTCTTCCTCACTTTTGTTAAATTTGTTTTAGTCTTTGAAACCGATGGTTTGGAATTATTTCGTAATATATGTTGTGTCCGCAAAAGTTTCAATTTCAAACATTGCGTATCCATCACAAGAAGTATGTCAGACGTGTAGAAGTGAGAACAAGACTGATGAATGAGATATAACGTCGAGCACGCGAAGGTGATTCAAACAGGACGACATGTGCTAATGTAAATGAAATTTCAGGTTAGTAGCAATTAGACTTGTATAATGAAGTTGGCGAAACGTATATATAATGAGTAGGAAGGATGCGAACACCACAAATGCGAGTTAATTAATGGTCACGGCGCGATGAACAATCTCCTTTTATAATGGCTATCGCGTGAGAAGATCAGTTCCGCATGAGCGGCCAAGTGGAACCTCCCGTGTTCACTCAAGCGGAACCCCCCCCCCCCGTGACTAATGAAGCGGAACCCCCCCCCCGGTGACTAATGAAGCGGAACCCCCCCCCGGTGACTAATGAAGCGGAACCCCCCCCCCCCGGTGACTAATGAAGCGGAACCCCCCCCCCCACGGTGGTCACTCAAGCGGAACCCCGCCGGGTCGATGACCGGTCAATGGCCGGTCACGACCGGTTGCTAACCCCATCTAATTACCACACTTCACATCCACTTCACATCATTGTTTGAATGAAACAGAATTAAACATGGCAGCCACCATGGAAAATTCTAACCTCAAACCTTGGTTTTACGTCACTGCGCATGCGCCGCTCCCACTCCTTCGTTTCATTTTTATGCTGCTATAACTTGTACTGGAGTGAGCCAACTTCACGCTACGGCGCCTAGTCATGTATTACTCACTTTAGCGCTACTGCGAATGCGCCTAGTCTGTATTACTCACTTTAGCGCTGCTGCGAATGCAACGAGTTCTCCGTATCGGAATCACTCCTCGCTATTGCGCATGCGCCGAGTCCTGTATTACTCAATTTAGCTCTACTGTGCACGGAAAGTTCTAACCTCAAACCTTGGATTTTACGTCGCTGCGCATGCGCCACCCCCACTCCTTCGTTTCATTTTTACACTGCTGCGAACTGGAGTGGATTGAAGACCGTACTGGAGTGAAACAATTTCCCCACCACTGCATTAATTACCCCCACCACTCGAAAACCCGAGGAGCGATACGAGCCCGATTTTCGCGTCAGTCGTCAACGAGTTTTCATAGCGAAAAGTCGTTGGCGACTCGGTAAGAGGTTCAAATATATAGTAGGCCTATATATATTTGAACTTCTTATACTACGTTGCGTTCTTTAATGCAATGTGGTATGTGTGTGTGTGTGTGTGTGTAAATATTAGTTGTAAGTTGCACTTAATTTAAGAATTAATTTGCTCATTGCGATGTTAGTTATAAGTTGTGTTTAGCGTTAAGGTGTATTAATTTTAAGAATAATGATGGTATTTGGTTGTGTTGAATTATTTGATATTTAATAATGATGTGTTGTTAGTTTTAAGTGTTGGTATTTATAATTAATGTTGTTGTTTTGCCTTTCAGCTAGATGATAGGGGGTAGATTAAATGTAAATTCAGAAGTTCGGTTGAACTTCACTTAGAAGGGGTGGGACATCCGCAAATTGTAGGTAGCGGACTAGGTTTTTGCATTTTGTTTAGGAATATGATGGGTGGGATTAGTTGGGTGGGTGTTAGAGTTGCGTTTCTGCATTAGCTGTTCCAGTTTCCCTTCGAATTCACGGTTACGGATGGACCCGGACCGGCCCGTTACGGATGGACCCGGACGGGCCAAACAAAATTGCGTCGATGTCCCTCGCAGAACGTAACTAGTGGGTTGGGAGTGGGAACCGTTAGGCAAACAGGGTGGTGGGAACAGTTACTACTGTTCCCATCACCTTGGTTCTTTATAAGTCTTAAATGACCTTGACCCACTTTCGGAAGGGTCAATGACCGACCCCCCCCCCCGTGTTCACTCAAGCGGAACCCCCCCCCGTGTTCACTCAAGCGGAACCCCCCCCCCGTGTTCACTCAAGCGGAACCCCCCCCCCCCGGAAAATTAAAATGCCTATAACTCGATAATGGATTAACGGATTAGGACAAGCGATACATCATTGAAAAGGTCTATGTAAGACGAACATTTTAGTCAAAGAAGAATTTAGTTATCTTATTTTAGTCAAAAGTTATGCGAATTATTTGAAATAAATACCCCCTCTCTTTCCTTCCCTCCCACCTTCCCCCACTTAACGGCTGTTAACCCTTCTCATTAGCATACCGTTATAAAAGACGCATCGACCACGGCTAACATTTCATTCTGATTCCAGACGTTACGCTGCGAACTGCGAATAGAACTACCACGATGTCATCCCTGCCGACTACAACTTCCACTACAGCCTGCTCTTCTATTACAAGTTCAACTTCTACTTCTACTACGGCTTCAACTCCAGTCAAGAAAACTCTTCGCTTGAAAAATGCTCCCGACTGGTATAAGAAGCAACTAGACTCGAAACCTTCAACTTCTGGAGCTCCTCTTCCCCCGTCCAACAATACCATACGTCGCAGCATATTTTCACCGCCTTCGTCTTCAAATGACTCCACACCGCCTTCAACTAACATGCCGCCACCGCAGAAGCCAGCTCCCCGTCCTAATACCCCTTCATTTGAAACCTTGCTTCATCGTCTTAGTACACCTGTCATTCCACTGTCACCATTGCCTCCTACCCCACCACTTACTATTCCTAAAGATCACACCTATCCTAAAAATAAATCTCCTAAGTCTGCTCCTTCAGAGCGTTTCCAATTATTAAAAGAAGAGCGTCGTAGGGCATTTAGCCGCCCCACTACTTGCCCTGAAGTGCTCGCTAGGGGAATTAAGAAAGGATCAGCTTGTGGTAGGAAATGTGTTAAGAACGAACGTTTCTGCCGTGTGCATATCGTGAAACATCTTTCCGAACCACAACTGACAGAAATCCCCACTGTTGAAGACGATCCTGAAATGATATCCGTCAGAGGAGAGAGGCTTAAGAAAGGTTTGAGATATTTTTTTCTAAGTGTTGTTGACCACCAACACGTATTGGCAAAATGTAACGGCAATAAATATAAAATTAAAGTTCCTGACAATTTGTGTAAAGAGAAGAGATTTAACAATTTAAGTTCTCAAGACTTTCTCCTCAGGGATAAAAAGGATCGTATTACAAGGTGGGGACGAAAACAGTAAATTCACATAGTTTTTCCAAATTTTGCTAAAAAAATAATGGGGGAGAAACACAATGCGTTATAGCGTTGTGTTTCTCCCCCATTATTTTTTAATACTCTAAGTCTCGTGACCTACTTTTCTAAGGTCGTTGTACAGTTATATGACCTGTCTGACTTGCATTGTTTGCTGGTGTAGCTTCATATAGCGTGCAAAGAATGGTTCCTAATGAAACCTCATCAACATTAAAAGACAGAGACTGTTGTTTTGCAAGTTAATTAGTCTTGAAATAATGAAGTAGGAAACGTATATGTAATGAGTAGGAAAGATGTGAACACCGCAAATGCGAGTTAATTAGTGGTCGCGGCGTGATGAACATTTGTCTTCATTATCACACAACGACTATCTCGTGAGAATATCTGTTCCGCATGAGCACCCAAGTGGAACCCCCCCCCCCCGTGTTCACTCAAGCGGAACCCCCTCCCCCCGTGTTCACTCAAGCGGAACCCCCCCCCCCCGAAAATTTAAATGCCTATAACTCGATAATGGATTGACGGATTAGGACAAGCGATACATCATTGAAAAGGTCTATGGAAGACGAACATTTTAGTAAAAGAAGAATTTAGCTATCCTATTTTAGTCAAAAGTTATGCGAATTATTTGAAATAAATACCCCCTCTCTTTCCTTCCCTCCCACCTTCCCCCACTTAACAGCTGTTAACCCCTCTCATTAGCATATCGTTATAAAAGCAAAGCGAGCGTTGTTCACTCCTTCATTCTGCTTTCACGCGCCACACTTGTTGTTTCGTCTCTGCCGTTATTATTTGCTTTAAAATGCTTCCTCACCATAGTGAAAACTTCAATCCTTCCGAAATTGCTGATGTTTTCCAACAACCTGAAGAAGATGTGATAGATTATTATGATAGTAGCAGTGACAATGAAAATGATAGTAGCACTGACAGTGAAGATGACGGTGAAGATGTAATTAAACTTGATGAACAAATGAGACCAATCTACATCGATGAACAATTTCCTTTTGATACAATAGAAAGATTTATTACGGAAGCACACAAATGGCTAAATTTAGGATTCAATGTTATAATTGGTTCAGCTATTGTGTATAATGACAGTAGGTTCTTCTGTGTAACACCAAATACTAGAGAACGTATGTTAACTTGGCAGGATGATATTATGAAGTGTTATGAGCTCGAAGTTAGCATTGGTGGCTACTTTGTCGCACAAGTGGTCTAATAACCACATTACCCTTCCCTTACCCCCACCCTATCCCTTCCCAATCCTTTTTCCTTCCCCCTCCCCATTTTTTAAAACTTATAAAAGGCGGACTATGAACCTCCATGTTTTTAGTCTGTTTAAAAGAAATGGTGAACAAATATGCTGTCTAAAGATACTCCATTTGTTAATTATTTTGAAGTTAAAAATGTTTATATTAGTACAAATGAAATGGAAGAAGACAATATAGAGGAAAATTATAACGAAACTGATAATGATTCCACAATGGAAGAAGAAGAAATGGTACAGTTTGAACAAGAACTCTTTGAAGAACTGATAAACGATAGTGACGAAGACATAGTAAAGGAAGCTATTGATACATTTATATTAGATTCATCGTTGGATTCACCCATATCACCTTTATTGTCTTCTGAATCCGAATCCGAATTGGACTAAAGTAGTCCCCCCACTTTATTATTCAAGCAAGTCTTATAAATTGTGAGTTTTTGTCATTAGTAAGTCAGCATTTGTTGGAGCTACATGTATGGTTAAGAATGTCTCCTAGAGATACTTCTTTTATACAATTAATTGAAATTGTGAGACAACGAAATATTACATTAGTCCAAGAAGAAGATGAAGTCGAAACAATCGACATAATACAAAATCCTGTAGAAGAAGCGATGGAAGTAACAGAAATTGATCAAGAACCTTCAATGATGGAAGTGGTTGAAACACATAATGAATCTCAAGATGTAGAAGAGACTGTTTCATATTCTGTTTTTTGGGATTTTGCATCAAATATTTTTGTTGTAATTCAAATTGAAATTAATAATTCTGAAGAAGTGGTGGAGGAAAATTCTCCCCACCACTAGTTTAAAGTTGGTGGGGGAATGTTCATAAATGTGTTGGTTATTAGCGTAGAAGCTTATTTGTCAGGAAACTGTCGACTAAAAATGTTTAATCCTAACGAACCTTCTTCGAGTAACTATCAAATACAAAAGTTTCGAACATCGAAACGTTTTGCATCTTCGTACTATAAAATGTTAAATCTTCCTGTTATTACGAACAATAATCAGAAAATGTACAAATTCTTTTGTTCTCAACTAAATAAAACGTTAAGTCTACCACCAAATACGTTCACTTACAAGCTACCCTTGATAGACAAGGATGATGTAAGTAAAATACCATTAATTCAAGTGAAATTTCTGGAAGATGGAATCCTTTTTAATATAAGAGAAGTATATCATAATGAATATTCGAAAAGATTGGCTTTCAACTTTCTTAAGGAACATATAGGATGTGAAACAGAACAGTATCCAGGACCTTTTTACAAATATCTTTTTGATAATGGAGCAAGTGTAACGGTGGAAATAAGTATCAAATTAATGTAATTCTCCCCACCACTAGCCTAAAGTTGGAGGGGCAAGTGCATAAATGTGTTGGTTTTCTGCGTAGACGCTCATTCTTCGAGATATCGTTGACCAAAATGTTTCGTCATATTCCTTGTGATACGACCTCTTCGTTCAGGGAGAATCAAAGATTGAAAAGACTAGAAAAGAAAAAACAAGACCGACAAGATATGAACATGGAGTTCAATCGACTACAATTTCAAATACCTGGAATTGCAATGGGAACATCAAAATTGAAAACCCTACACTGGGCTGGAAGTTACATCAAGTATTTAAAACTACAAATCGAAGCAAGAGATTTAAAATTGAAGAAATTGGAAATGGAAAATCGAGAAATGAAGAAACTAATATCACATATGTCTGGTAATACTACAGTTCAAAAAGGTGAAGAAGAAGGAAAAGAAATATTAGGAATCTAAATTATCAACAATCTTCTTAGAGAATGGGGAATAGATCACTTTGTGGTAATGGAATAACATGCCACTTAGTGATCTATTCCCAGTTCTCGCTTGATATACAATGACCTTGACCTATATAAAAGTGGTGGGGGAAAATCATATAAGAAAAAGGTTTTAGATGTAACTATCAGTATAAGTCTAACACGATGGATAGGTTGTTGGTTCTGTGTTTACAAGAAATTATCAATAATGGGTTTCTTTACCATTACATCATGAGATCAAATGAGTGTGAAATACCTAAAGCAATTCGTGAAATGCTCATTGAATTTAAGAGAGACAATTATGGATTTGCTATCTATCTTGCTTATACTTTTAAAGATGGTACAAAAATGTGTCATGATTGTGGAAAAGCGTCTGTTTTAGATTTTGAACAATTCCAAGATGATGGAGGTAGGTTAGTTCATTTTGTAAAAGGTCAAATAATGAAATTCGAAACATGTAATAACACTTGCGACATTTGTGCACAGTGTTTGTTTGAATTTATTAAGTATCGTGCATTCAAACCGTAATACCCCTTCCACATATAAAGGAGAGGGGGAAAAGAGTGGGGGTTATAATTAGGTGGGGGAACGTGTATAAATGCAGGTTGTTTGAAGAGAGTTTTATTATTGTTGCGGCATTAGAATAAACATCATGGAATTCGAAGTGCGCCATTTCAAGATTAAATATGAAGAGTGGACCTCTGTTGCAAATTTCATATCATCGAAAGAGGAAGAAAACAAGTTGATGCAAGTGTATTGTTATATAGAAAATGAGGAAAGCCATCACAAGGTGATGAGCTATCTCAACAGACCGAATGTATCGTCGAGGAGTCCTGAATTTGTCAAATACTTAAAAGAGGAAGACGCGGATGTCATATTGGAAGTATGGTATAAAATTTGAAATGTGAAAAAACAAGTATAAATAACTATGGTGGGGGGAAGAATATATAAGTCGGTGGTGGGGGGAAATGTGATAAAAGAAGTAAAACTTTAGAAAAGGGTTCACTCTGTACGACAACAGTGAAAGATGACTGATCCTTCTGCAACACCAGTATTTTCAACTACAGATTGCCACCAAAACTTAGAACCGAAGATGTATTGCAATACTCCAACAACAAATTATTATCAAGCTCAACGGCCGCAAGTATCTCATTGTACTTCAACATCAGTGTTGAAAATGTCAAAGCCATATCCAGATTGTATGTACGAGCCAATAACACCATCTTCGGCAAGACTAAGGAAAAACCTAAAAATGAGAGAAAGGTGCAAGAAAGAGAAGATAGAATTTGCAAAATTGCAACTAATAGTGCCTTCCATTCAAGTCGGATGTAGCAGACTGAAAACTTTAGAAAAAACCAACGCATATTTGTTACAATTGTTGGAAACTATTGAAGATTTGAAGAAGAAAAATGGACATTCTACCAAGTAATGTTCAAACACTCATTCCCCCCAGAAAAACCAAAAAAAAGATAAAAATAACAAAAACCCAAAAAAATTAGATGTAGAATAGAGAGCGAGGAATAGATCACTTTGTGGTAATGGACTAACATGCCACTTAGTGCTCTATTCCTCGTTCTCGCGTTAATACCGGATGACCTTGACCTATATTAGTAGGGTGGGGGAAATTGAAAGTGGTGGGGGAAAGTGTATAAAAGACGAGTGTACTATAGTCGAATTATTCTGAAAGCAAACTTGTCACGAGTAAGGACTTGAAGGAAAGTGTTATGGACTTGACTACAAATAAAGATAATAAAAAACTAAAGATTCGGGAAATGGCTAAAGCAAGAGAGTCAAGAATAAAGTTAAAGTTTTACAGACTACAGAGATTGATTCCCGGGGTTAGGTTAGGAGAAATACGAACAAGAACAGTGGACATGGCAGCTGATTACATTAATCAGTTACTTACGGAATTAATGATAAAAGAAGCTAAAATAGAAGCGTTGGAACAAACGATAAAACGGCACTTTGAAAATTCGAATTGTCAACCTATAAACTACGTAATAAAAGAAGAAGTAAAAGATTGAAATTGAACAAAAATGAACTTGAACTTTGGTTATTGATTGGACACTTCTTAGAGAATAGGGAATAGATCACTTTGTAGTAATGAATTAAAATGCTGCTTAGTGATCTATTCCCAGTTCTCGCTTAATCTAAAATGACCTTGACATACTTATCAAAATATCATATAAGCCGAATCACAAAGAGTTATTCCTCATTTACTTGAAATGGCTCCTGTGGACAACACCGATTATCCAAGGAAACCTCTTATTGAAATATTGTATAAAATTCAACTAGACGATTTTAATATGGAAGAAAATGATAATAACAGTGAAACATCAGAAGTAGAAAGTGTAAATGATATGGATGTAGATCTAACAACATCAGAAGTAGGAAGTGTAAATGATGTGGAGAATGAAAATTTGGATATGGATGTAGTAATATCAGAATCTTCATCATCGTTTGAATATGAAGAAGTACATACTGAAACTCCAACTGGAATAGAGAACACAAATGAACAATCAGTTAGTAGAAGATTAATGTTTCGTCCAAGACGTTTGTTTTCCTCGGATAGTGAAGAAGAAGAAGAGGATGATGATGAAATAGTGGTGGGGGAACCGTTATAAAAGCAGGACCGTCAGAGCCCATTTCATTTCTCGGCGAAATTTCGAAGAGTAAACATCGTCAACATGTATCATTGCGATAAATGTTCGGAATCGTTTCACGATGAAATTCTACTAGATATACATAAAGAACTAATTCACAACAACACAGAAGAAGATCAAGAACAACAAGAAGAACAAGAAGAAATAACAACAACATCTTCAACTACTTTACCGAATCTACAAGTATTTGCTTTACCCGGTAAGGTAGTAATGCATCATAAGATTCAAAATGAAAACTTGAACTTAGAAGAATTTATTAGAGAAGCAAAACCAATCGTAAGTAAAACTTTAAAAGAAGAATTGAAAAGATTGAACTTTCTTAAATTTGGTTTACTACTAGAAGCTATGTTTATAAATGCACAAGAAGAATTATCACCAAGAGGATTCATAACAAAAAACCGAACCATCATGGAAAGTTCAAATATTGATTCAATAGTCGAGAATTGTATAGAAGAAATATTAACTAAACTTCAGGAACACGAAGGAAGAGGATCCGGATGGAGTCTTACAAGTATTGAAGTATTAGATATAAGAGTTCACAAACACGGATATGGACTAATGGGATCTAGTTACATTCCTTTGCCAAAAATAATTGAAAATACAAAATCTTGTATTAATGTTCAAAATGAAGATAATGAATGTTTTCGCTATGCTATGACGTCAAAGTTTGTATTAATAAATCCACAAAGACCCAACCAAGAATATGAAGATGCAAGACACAGGTACAATTTTCAAGGAATAACATATCCCGTTTCTACAAAAGATATATCAAAATTTGAAAAGAAAAATCCCGGCACGTCTATTAATGTTTTTGCTTTAGATAGTTCAAACAAAGTGTATCCTTTACGAATTGCAAAAGAAGAGCTACCAGATCATACGGATTTACTACTACTAACGCGAGGAGATGTGTCTCACTATGTGTACATAAAGCAATTCGATCGTCTTGTTAACAAGCAACTTTCTAAAGCTCGACACAGAAAGATAATTTGCAAGAGATGTTTTAATTTTCAACGAGAAGGAAGACAAGGAAGAGAATGGTTACAAGAGCACAAAAGATTATGTAACAATAATTATGAAGCAAAGATTAATTTACCTTCGGAAAACAGAGCATTCGTTACATTTGAAAAGGTTCATCATCAATACCGTATCCCTTTAGTTGTGTATGCGGATTTTGAATCAACACTTGTTCCAGTTGAAGATGAAAATTGTGAAGCAAGAAAAAGTGTAAAGTATCAAATGCACAAACCAAACAGTTTTTGTTTAATGGTCAAATCAACATTATCAGAAGAACATTTAAACAGATATGGATTAACTTCAGAACCTCTAGTATATCGTGGTGAAAATGCGGAAAAAATATTTCTTGATCACCTATATTCAATAGCTGGAAATACACAAAGATTATATACAAATATTGTACCAATGAAACCGATGGACGAAGAAGAAGAAATTCAACATGAAAATGCGACTCACTGTTTCCTGTGCAAAAATGATTTTACTATTGAGAATTATAAAGTTAAAGATCACGACCACCTTATAGGTTATTACAGGGGTGCTGCTTGTAATAAATGCAACTTGAGCTATCGTTTACCACTATTTATCCCTGTGGTTTTGCATAATCTCAGTGGGTACGACGCTCATTTTATAATACCTGAATTAGGAAGAGACGACGGTAAAATCGATGTGTTAGCTGAAACTTCAGAGAAGTTTATAAGTTTTTCCAAAGAAGTTGGAAACGTCAAACTAAGATTCTTGGACTCCTACCGATTTTTGCCGTCGAGTTTGTCCAAACTTTCTGAAAATCTAAGGAAACAAGATTTAATCGAAACGAAGAAGATTGTAAACAGCGACAAACTGGATCTGGTACTTCGAAAAGGTGTTTTCCCATATGATTACATAGACAGTTTAGAAAGATTTAATGAAACATCACTACCTCCAAAAGAAGAATTTAAAAGTAAACTGTACGACATGGATATATCTCAAGATGATTATGATCATGCATGCAAAGTATGGAACGAATTAGGATTTAGAACATTGGGGGAATATTCAGATTTCTATGTCAAATTAGATGTGACTTTATTATGTGATGTGATGGAAGAATTTAGAAATACGTGTTTTGCGTCATATGGATTAGACCCTCTTCATTCGTACACTTCGCCTGGACTAGCGTGGCAAGCCATGTTAAAAGAAACAAATTGTAAAATACAACTTCTTACAGATATAGATATGGTGTTGATGTTAGAATCAGGAGTTCGACGAGGATTGACGCAAAGTGTAACACGTCATGTCAAGGCGAACAATAAATATTTGCCCGATTATGATGCATCAAAACCAACAACATTCCTGGGTTATTTTGATGCAAATAACTTGTACGGATGGGCAATGTCGAATCCCCTTCCATATGATAATTTCAAATGGATAGACCCAGAATCAATTGGAAACATAATGGATATACCGAAATATGGAGAAACTGGTTACATATTCGACGTCGATTTTGAATATCCCGAACATCTTCACGACGAACATTATGATTTACCACTTCTTCCGAAGACTGAAATTTCTCCAACTGGAAGATGGCCAAAATTATTGATGACTTTAACTAACAAGTCTCGGTATGTTGGACACTACTGGATGATACAACAGGCCTTAGACTTGGGATTGAGAATTACAAAAATTAATCGTGTACTACAATTCTCTCAATCTTGTTGGTTAAAACCGTACATTGACAACAACACAAGAAGAAGAGCCGCCGCTACATCAAGTTTTCAAAAAGATTTCTTCAAACTAATGAACAACGCAATATTTGGCAAGACTTTGGAAAACAAAAGGAAACATAAGGATATCAAATTGGTAACTGATCCAGTAAAATTACAGAAATTAGTGCAACAACCAAACTTTGGTTCATCTGTAATTATTAATGAAAATCTAGTTGTTATTTCCATGAACAAGAAGTCAATTCTAATGGATCGTCCTTTGTATCTAGGAATGTCAATCTTGGATATTTCCAAAACACACATGTACGAGTTTCATTATAAGAAGATGGTTAACTATTATGGAAGAGAGAACATTGGTATTGCATATATGGATACGGATGCACTAATTTACTGGATTAAAACAAATGACATGTACGAAGATCTACGCACTTTTATGTATAAAGATGATTTCGACTTTTCCGATTATCCCAAGGACCATCCAAATTACGACTACGACAGAAACAAGAAAGTATTGGGAAAATTTAAAGATGAAACAAATGGTGTGCCGATGAAGGAAATTGTAGCATTAATGTCCAAAATATATTCATTTCAACTGTACATAAGCGAAAGGAATCAACATCAAGTCACGAAAAAGGCCAAAGGAATAAAAACCTCTTTCCTGAAGAAGAACGTACAGTTTGAACATTATAAAAGATGTTTGTTTGAAAATGTTGAAACAACTGCAACGTTCAACACTATTAGAAGTTATAATCATCAACTCTTTAGTGTCAAACAAACAAAGTGGGCATTAAGCTACAAAGATGACAAGCGCTATATTTTAGAAGATAAAATTAATACTTTACCGTTCGGCCACTACTCCCTGAACCCTATCGACCAGTAAACCTATTCTTCGTCCTCTACCTTCTTCCTTTTTTTCCTTTCCGTAAAGAAGAGGGGACATGGCAAGCCCAATGCCATGTTCCCTCTTTTTTACACTAATATGAAATGGCCTTGACCTATATTCAAACTATATAAAAGAGAATGAACTGTTGTATGGATCAGTATTTTTACAAGCGATGTGCAAGCAACACCTGAAGATGGAAAGTGTGAAGGACAAGATTGTAAATGAACTACATAAACCAGCAAGAAGAAGATTTCCAAGAAGAAGTACAATCATTAAAGGAATGAATGATCTTTACCAAGCTGATCTCATTGAAATGATACCGCACAGTAAATTAAACAAAGGTTTCAAATATATTTTAACAATTATAGACTGTTTTACTAAAATAGCTGACGCTTTACCATTGAAGGATAAGACTGGTAAAAGTGTTACAAAAGCTATGGAAACAACGATACAAAGAAATAAATTCAAAATCAAACATCTACAGACCGATGATGGAAAAGAATATTTTAATAAAGACTTTGGAGCTTTAATGAAGAAATATCAAATAAATCATTATTCTACAAATTCTGAAGTTAAAGCTTCAATAATTGAAAGGTTCAATAGAACATTGAAAGGAGCGATGTACAAACAATTTTCAAAACGAGGATCATACGTGTGGTATGACATATTACCACAACTTATAAAAGAGTATAACAACAAATATCATCGTACCATCGGAATGAAACCTATCCAAGTAAACAGCGCTAATGCTAAGGTTGTATTACAACGCATCAGAAATAATACAACACCTAAATTGGAAAAGTTGCAACCAAAAAAGTTTAAAGTCAACGATAAAGTTCGTATAAGCAAATACAAAGGTGTATTTAGTAAAAGATATCTACCAAATTGGACTAATGAAGTATTTACAGTTTATAAAGTGCAACCAACTATACCTGAAACTTACTTATTAAAGGATAACAAGGGTGAATTACTTCAAGGTGGATTCTACGGACATGAATTGTTGAAATCAACAGTCGGTGATGTATATCTTGTTGAAAAGGTATTACAAAGGAAAAAGGATATGGTTAAAGTCCGGTGGTTAGGATTCGATAAAAGTGAAGACTCTTGGATTCCTTCAAAAGACTTGGTATAGTAATTTAATAGCTCATTGTGTGTTTAACCTTGACACAAGATGGAGATTGTACAACAAAAAGATCGATTTAATATCAATAATATTGATGAATTGACGGTTGACAATGATAAGTTAAATCATGGTAAACATGGTGAACTACTACCAAATACGATAAGATGTTTAATAACTGGTCCTTCAAATTGTGGAAAAACAAATGTTGTTTTTAACCTTATAACTAATCCTAAAGGATTGCGCTTTAACAATATATACATTTTTTCAAAATCATTGCAACAACCAAAATATCAATTATTGGATAAAGTACTTGCAAGTGTACCTGAAGTGAATTTCTACAAGTTTAATGCCAGTGAAACAATTATGCAACCAAATGAAGCAAAACCATTTTCTATTTTTATATTTGACGATGTGTCTTGTGAAAATCACGACACTATAAGGAATTACTTCGCTATGGGAAGACATCATAATATCGATAGCATTTATATTGGTCAAACATACAGTAAGATTCCAAAACAACTCATAAGAGACAATGCAAATATGTTGATCATCTTCAAGCAAGATGAAACAAATTTAAAACATATATATAATGATCATGTAAATGCGGATATGGCATTTGAGAAATTTAAAGAGATGTGTGGCAAAGCATGGAATGAGAAATATGGCTTTCTCGTTATTATGAAGGAAGAAGATATTAAAAATGGTAGATATCGTATAGGGTTGGATAAATTTGTATTTATGCGTTGAACTACCGATGCTACATCTAGTTACACGTTGAACTTCACAGTGTAAACATGGTGAATCAAGAAAAACTATTGAAAGAAATAAAATCACTCAGTGATTCTATTAGGATGAAGAATCGTGCATTGAGGATGGGTTTAAGTGAAAGAGAAGAATTTCTAGAGACTACATTTAAACCTATTACGGAACCTTTAAAACAGATATCAGAAACTATTGGTAAACCTCGTTATGAAGGAGATGTTTTACTACCAGTTTCTAAACAAGAAGTACAAGCATTAAAAAAAGAAGAAGATGATGATTCATATACAAGTGCTAGTGAGCAAGAAGAAACAAAAGAAGAAGAAGAACCAATTGTTGAAAAGGAAGAAGAACAGCCAATACCTGAAGCTGAACAATCTATTCCAAATTTAACTCAATTGAGTAGCGATATATTACAACATGGACCTCTTGGAAGAAAATATATAATGAAAATGCTACATGACATGAAATCAAACCCGAATTTGAGTAGATCACACGTATACGGAGCAAGAATTGATGGGAATGAATTAAAGATCGGCGATTCAAAGCTTGAAATAACACAAGACGATTACATCATTATTGGTGAGCATAAATATAAAGGAACAAAAGGACTTTATGAATTAATTTTTAAAAACATACCACTAAGATATTCATCCAAAGATTTAAGTGTTTTTAAGGAGATTCTACAAAATACTAACGCTCATAAAAGAAACTACTTAAAGGATGCAATGATTAATCGTTCACGTGCAACAAAATATAACATTGTTATAAAAAAGTTGTTTCCTCCACGAAAATTGCCAACATTACGTACTGCACCAGCGGTGAGACAACCACTGAAAAGAAAATCTTTATCACTTATGGATTTATCACTTCTTGAACAACATGGTAAAAAGAGTAAAGGAGATACTTCAACATCTGGCAAAGGATTGATGAAAAATCTATACAATACGAATGTGATTTACTACAACGACATCAATAAATTGGTTGATAGAATGAGACTATTGCATGAAGCCATGGAAGCCGGTCATACAGGTTTAAATAATGAATGGGTAGCTCTGATTGACGAACTCAGGAATCGCGGCATAATCGTATAATTGTCCGCGGATATATAAGAGTTGCAGGCGTATAATGTGTCAGTTCTAACATGAGCGTCGACAAGTTCGGACGATACTCCGCGTTAGGAGTGCAAGTTGGAGAAAACAGAAAAAGAAGTGGATTACCGCAAACACCCGAAGGTGACTATAACATAAATAATAAACGTTTAAAGTTTGTTAAGGATCCAGAAGAAGATGGAGATGCAACAAATTTAAAAACAGTAAAGGAGGAAACATCTACAAGTTTAAAACTCGACAACAACCAACTGTATGATGCAAAATCTCACAGGGTTATTAATGTTGCAAAACCAGTCAACAATGGAGATGTTGTTAATAAAGGCTATTTTCTATCTGCGATGGAATACGCTTTACTGTTGGAAAAGACTAAAAGTGGAAAAAAGTACAATGCTTTAAATTATAAAATAACTAATGTGGCAGATCCAACCGAGGATACAGATACAATCAATAAGCGTTATTTGCATTCTGTAATACCAGAAAAGAAAAAAGATGGATTTTCCTTCTATAAATATACTATAAACGATATTGGATATCCTAAAGAAGAAAGTGATGGTGTTAATATTAAATACATTAAAGATAATTGTATTTTATATAATGGTGCTGTTATTGATTGTCATGGAAAAGTGTTGTCCAATCTGAAAGATGGTTCAACTCCATCGGATGCTGCTACCGTGAGACAAATGAATGAAAGCTTGAAGAAAGGAGCATCCGCTTTTGTTAAACAAAATCAGGTGGTGTCAAAGAAAGGTGATGAGTTTGTGCAAGGAAGTGAAAAGTTTACCTTACTACAACTACAAAATAACAAGTGGGATGGAAAAAATAAAAGATTGTCAAATATAAGTTTAGGCACGGAAGAACATGATGCTGTTATTTTAACACAAGTGCCACAACTATCAGCTACTGGTGTTAACTTTATATGTGGAGGTAGACGATTAACCCATGTAAAATCTGGTAAAGATGATAATGATTGTGTTGTTGTGAAACAAACTATAGTTTTAGATAAAATAAATAACTTATATGATGGAAAAAATAGAAGAATATCTAACATATCAGCAGGAATAGCTCCGAATGATGTTGCTACTATTAATCAAGTTATAGCAACCTCTACAAACGATCCATCTGTGTATACATGTAATGGTAAACGTATCACAAATCTTGATAATCCTACACGTAACAAAGATGCTACTAATGTAGAGTATGTAATGAATCTTGTAGGTAATGTAGTTATTGATATGCATAATCATTTGATTAATGCATCGATGAAACACAATAAAATCGAAGATTCTCAGAGAAACCAATGGATTAAAGATGAAATCATTGATAGATACTAGTAAAACTTATGAATATTTAAGTATAGAATACACAAAAAAAGGATTCATTATCATAAAGTATTTCATAGAGTGAAGACGTTGGTTACATAAAACAGCATAATGAAGACCGCATCGTTCAGTCGTCGTCAGGACATTGGCAAGAGAGGACGTGGTATAACATCAGCTGCATTATCCCTGCTCAAACGGATTCCTGTTGGTGCTGTTGTAAATCGAGCGATAGACGCTTTACCATACGAATTACATCTGCCCGGAGGTTATCAATATTGTGGACCTGGAACTAAGTTGTCAAAACGTTTAGCAAGGGGAGATCCTGGAATTAATAAATTAGATCAAGCTTGCAAAGAACACGATATAGCATATTCAAAGTATAAAGATTCAACAAATAGATCAATAGCGGATAAAATTCTAGCGGAAAGAGCTTGGCAAAGAGTAAAATCAAGTGACGCAAGTATTGCAGAAAAAGCAGCGGCTTGGGCAGTAACTACAGCCATGAAGACGAAAGCTAAATTTGGTGCTGAAAGACGACGTCGCAGAGGAAGACCTGCAAAGAGAAGAGCTCCCAAAAGAGGTGGAAACATTAAGAAGAGACGTCGTAGAACTCGTAAAGCAACAGTAAAGAAAGCTTCTATTTGGTCAATGGTAAAAAACGGAGCAGGTTTATACCTAAGACCGTACCGTGTGTACTAAATAAGAAGAATCAATTGATAATTCCAAATAAAGCCTTAACAAATCATCAGTTAAATGATTATGTAAAATGTTTGAAAATACCATTTTTTCGAGGAGTTTTTATGAAAGATGCATTACCAACTAAAATATGGGAAAATGAAACTGGAATAGTAAATTTGGATTCCACCTATGGTCCAGGCACTCTTTGGGTATGCTATAAAAAGCTCGGACAAACCGTTTACTACTTTGACAGTTTTGGCAATCTACCACCGCCGAAAGAACTGCAACATTATTTTCGAAACTCCAAAAACATTTTTTACAATTACAAAAGAGAACAACCTAACAATACTGAAATATGTGGGCATTTATGTTTGGAGTTTCTAGCGAAGAGTGTCAGTCAGCTTTAAGATGTCATCGTATACAGTGTCACTGAGTGGAAATTCATCCACATTGAAAAGTACGCTGTTCCCAGCATTGCGTCTATCCAAGGAAAGATTATGGGAAGCGGCATTACTTGATTTAACTACCTACAACTCAATTCCCAATGTTACGGAAGGAAAGAACAATTTACTACATTATTATGAAACTAAGGATGCTTCAGGAAAATACTCAGAATTGAAAATAATTACATTTCCTACTGGAGCTTATGAAATCGATGATATAAACCAATTACTACAAAAACAACTCGGAGAAGAAAATATCACCGTTAAAGGAAACAATAATACTTTAAAAGCAGAAATAACTTCAAAATATTATATCGATGTCAGCTTGGAAAACTCCATTGGCAGTTTACTTGAATTTACAGATACAAACAAGAAAATATTAACTCCTGGAACTACTCATTCAGGTGATACAACTGTTACAATATTGAAAGTCAATAGTATCGATGAAACGTGTAATATTATACACGGATCGTATAGAGAAGGAGTGAATCAGCATATTTTACATACATTTTATCCAACAGTGGCTCCTGGTTTTAAAATTGTTGAGAAGCCACAAAACTTGATATACCTACCGTTAAACACCAGTTTCATTTCAGACATCGTACTGAACATATTGGATCAAGACGGTGTTAGTGTTGACTTTAGAGGAGAAACGATAACTATACGGATACACATCAGAGCGGCAACATAAAGGTCAACATGGGATTATCATTTAAACCATCAAGTTCCACAAGTATTACCAATGTTAAATAACTTTTAACAAATAAAACTAAGGAATCACGTGATCAATGTCAAGTTGATAAAAAGGGAATGATACTTGTATAACTAATCATTCGCTTCCCGACTCTCGCTGCGTCAACACCTAATTTTAAAGATGTTATACAGAATGATGATCGAACTTGATGGAAAAATCTATGGAAAAGATTACAACACCGTTGAACAAATGACTGAAGATTTAAATATATTAACTAAAGAAGGATATCAAGCTAAATTAATTTTAAAATTTCCTGAAGTACATCCACTATCGACTGAAGAACTTATCGCTATGGCTAAAGCGGAGAGAGAGAAAAAGGCTGAAGAAAACAAACAGAAACAGACAAAGTCTGAAGAAGATAAACAGAAATAAACTTCTTAAGTATAAACATTCCTTACATTAGTAAGGTATAATTTTTTAAAACTTCGTTTGGATGACCTTGAAATTACCCCCACCACTTTTTGTAGTACATAAAACTGACTATTCAACACTATACACTCTTATTCTTTTACTGGACTCAGCAGCGTCAACATGGAAGAACAAAAGTACAAGTACGAACCTCGTTACTGTTGTGAACAACAGTGTACAGATTTAGGACCAATGATGGTGGACGGGTTAGCTTGCACAAAATGTGAATTTTTTGGATCTTGTTACTGCAAGTGCAAAACAAAACAACTACCGCCACCGGAATTGCGAACTTTCAAATTTTACAAATCAAGATATTTTCATACATGCTGTCCTCAAAGATGTTTCAAATTTCATCCTCTCGATCTAGCTCATTGTCAACGCACCAAGTCTCATCAAGATGATTTTTGTACACATATGATAAAAAGATGTAAATACAGATCAGATTGGTATTCCGATCCTGTAGAACCATCGAATGTGTAATTTCAGTTATACACTCTTTTTTAAAACTTCAATTGGATGACCTTGAGATTTCCCCCACTACCGGTTGTAATTTTTATTTAATATTATATTAAACTTTAAATCATTTCACTTCCAACACTCTAACTAACAACATGGAAGCAAAATTTATCAAGTTTGAACATATAATAACTGAGAGGGAGGAGATGGAAGAATTGTTTCAAAATTTACTTTCTATCATGGACAAATATCCTATGAGATGGTTCAGAATTGTGGTTAAATATTTAAATCCTGGTGAGTTATTTTCTTCATCGTCATCATCACAGAGTGAGGAAGACGAAACAACTAATTCAGTTAGTATAATTGAATTAAAAGACGAAGAAGAGGAACTTAGCTATTTACTTGGTCACAAGCTCATGCTCACCAACAAGTAAGCCTCCTTCCTAAACGCCGATCTTCATTCAATCGCCGACTCTCGCACGATGAACAACTCTCCGTTGGCACATGAATTCTAGTTTCGAAGTAAATTCTAAAGAAGATTTGCAAGAAATATTTAATACTTTACACGAAATTGTTAGTAAATTCAACACTGTTAAAATGAATCTGGAAATAACTTACGCCTGTCCTATTTGTGATAAGGTTGAAAGTTCTGATGAAGATAGTTTGCTGAATCTTACTCCACTTACACCTCTACAATCAGGCACGACAACAACAAGTACGGAAGCAAATGGTGAGCAACCTCCTTCCCCCACCACTTCATTGTGATTCAACTTCCCCCCACCACTTCATTGTAATTCAACTTGCCCCCACCACTTCTTCGTTTAACTAACGTTCCTCGCTTTCACTTCTCATTCCGTCTCCAACATTTGAACTATCAACATCACTTGTTTCAAAATTTCAAACACCAACGAACAACACTAATGATGGATATGATGGATGAAGTTTCCTTCGTCACAAGGATGGAAGAGGAAAAAATGAAAGAAGAAAAATTGAAATTGGAAATTAAACATTTGCAATTGGAACGGGAAAACCAACTCGAGATATTACGTTTCTTCAAACTTGTAAAATACGTCATCTGGGGACTCTGCCTTTACCTTATCCTTGTCGTCGGCGTTTGCTTCTACAACTCCGTGTTTCATCACAAGAATTCAACCTGTATTGCACATTGATTGTATTTGTTTTTGCACATTGATTGTATCTGTTTTTACGAATAAAGTTCAAAAGTTAAATCTGCCTATCCCGCTATCACCGGATAGTTCAACTCTCAGAACTATTTCCTGTGCTAGCGGGATAGGCTTTTTTTAAACTTACTCGGGATGGCCTTGACATACTTTCCGTAACCCAATTATCAAGTTGAATTTCAGTTTTGAACTAACTTTTAATTTATGCATACCTCCCCCTCATTTAATATACGACCGGAAGCTGTGTGCCCCGGCACGTGGCTTCCGGGGCAGCTGACCTGTGCCAGAAGTGACCAAATCTAACTACTATTAAATTTTGGAAATTTTAGTTTTTTTTAGATGTGGGCTTGTGAAATATCATTGTAAAACTTGGCTTATTTTAAACAAGTATTTTGAATCAGAAGTCATTTATGACATATAATGGAAAAGAACTACAGGGTATTCCATAAATTTTGATTTTGATTACAAAAATGGACGCCATTTCAAAACAAAAAAAGATAACTGAATTCCGTTTTCATCAACTTGTTTGTATTAAGTAGACCTTTCTAATGATGTATAATATGACATATGTTTGTATTTGAAATTTCCAAGATTCGACCCTGTGACCCCCAGTTTTTGGTACACCCTGTATTTATACAGAGTTAAAAATATTTTTAAATTATTCCTTGGGGTCAATTTAGTGGAAAATATTTCTGTTGGAAGGTTTTAGGGCAAAGTGTTTGTCTGTAATCCATTTAGGACACCTTATGAGATTCACCCTAATACTAGACAAAGCAATATTATAAGTAGAGAAGAAATACATTTTCAAACTGGGCAAAACTTAAAGGGATTTGGAATAATGTAATGTTCATTGAAAATTTTGTATTTCTCTTTTAGAAACATCTAAAAATGTCTTATAATAACAATACAGTAATATTACACATTAATTTTTATTAATTAAAAAAAATTCTTTACACTTAATCAAAAATAACTCATAAACCGTTGGATTTAGAGGAAACATGTAAATGAACAAAATGCGTATTTTTTAATTGTCTACATTTTTTACTTCAAGCTTTTTTCTGTATCGCCAATAATAAAGTAACTATAGCCAAAAATATACAAATTTGCCGCCATTTTTTAAAATGGCGGCCGTAGCACAGCTTCAATTTTAGGGGACTTTTAGTATGTTCAAAAGGAAGATACTCCCAACATCTGTACCAAATTCCTTGGTTGTGCTAATTTTTTTTGGGTTCATGCAGTTTTTTACTTAATTTTACTGTACGAAAATTAAAGTTCAAATCTTAGCTATTGAATGTTAAATATTGAAAAGATAATATTTATTGAGGGGATTAAAACACCCAGAGATATTAAAGAAACATTTTTTGTCTTCTTATTGGTTAGTATTTGTCGCAACTAACAATTTAATTTTGGGTGCGGGGGGGAATTAAAAGTGTGTATAGAAAAATGTTTTTAATTATAAAATTGCCCATTTTGTAGGTCAGGGTAAGCTATATTTTAGAAAAAAGGCCCCTTCATTTTCAATGTCAATTTACAAAAAAAAAAAAAACTTTTTTGTTATGATTGCTATTTTTTTACATCAAATTATTTATAGTTGATTCAAATTAATCAAATGGTCATAATAAGCTTAACGAGTTTCTCGTGGAGTGCGCATCGCCATGCTACGCTTAGTTGTTCGTTTTTAATTGAACTTGAAAGTACATTTTTTTAATTGAAGTTTTTCGCATTTAACAGAGAAAAACTTTGACAAGTGGAACTGCTGGCTCAGTTCAAAGGTCACTACGGGCTTAGGCTAGAGTTGCGGTGAAATGTTAGTGTTTCCTTAGAACTTATGTGGTTTCTCATAGAATTTAGCTCAGAGTCTCCCGAGCACAGTGGGAGGAATGGCAAATGTACTAAAACATTTTAGCTTTCATCGCGACCTTGACCTAAACGACGTCACCGATGTCATCACCGATGACTTAACTCATGATGTTACTCGTGATGTCATTACTATTTCGTCATCATCGATAACGTTATCTGGTTCGTGTAATTTCATCGCGACCTATGAACAGGACCAGGTCTCGCGGCCCGCGTCTCGCAATTACTAATGAATTCTAATTCTTAATAGGTGTCAACCTGTCAATGCTAATTGAACGTATAGAAAACCGTTATTTCAAACTATGAAAATTTCATATCTTTTATTTTCAAAGTTATAAAACAGCATGTGTTTTGAATATTTTATTGTTGAATCATTACTTTAATTAACAGAAGACCTGTGTGTTCTGATCCCAAATAAAAACCACGTTTATAATCTTGTTCTACCAGAAGCCGATCCCATACATCATCTATGCAGTTAAGTGTAGTTTGAGACCAAAGTTATCAACGTAGCCTGAACTTCCACGGGGAACTTTAATCATGAAACTTGCATATTCTGGTATTAGGAGATGATTGAAATTAAAAACTCCCAAAATGACTTTTAACTAACAAATATATATATTTAGAAACAAGTTTTTATTTTAAAATGGAAAGGTTGTTGGTAAGTTCCGAATAACTGAAAGACACTTACAACTTTTTTTGCAACGAAGAATTTGGCACAATTTAATAAAGTCACTTCTCTATTTTATGGTGTAAGGAAAATTTTCTTTTCTTGTTGTGTTCTAAATATTTTTTTTCTTGAGAGTTATTCCAATAATGTATCCAGAAGAATTTAAAATGAGTCCTGGACCAAAATTTGAAATGGTAAATTTCATTCTTGAATTCAAACGATGTAAATTTTGCTTGGCAGTGTCACAATTTCCTTGTATGTTTGAATTTTTTTTATGTAGAGTACAACAAACTTTAAATTGCTCACACTTGGTTTTTTGGGTTCTTACAACAGTTATAACTCTTCAAAAAACATTTCTTGATAAAATTTTGAAAACTTTTTAAAATTTAAAAAACACAATTTTGAAGGGCAATTTTGAAACAAGAGACAAATTTAGAGTACTTAAAAATTTGAAATTTCATAAACAATTTTGACCCAAATGTTTTAAAAGGTGATACCATGGTTACGTAAATCGATTGAATGCTTTAGTTGGAGTAAGTTACTATTACCACTATGGTTCTTTCATAGTATCATCTCCTTTAATACCTACACACTTTTTTCTAAATCTTTATCAATATATATATATATATATATATATATATATATATATATATATATATATATATATATATGTGTGTATATATATGATCCAAACATTAGATAAACATTGATAATTTTTTCAATACATTTTGCTCATATAACTACATCCCTTTAGAATATTAAGAAAGTTCACATTAAAATTATATAAAGTTCAGATTAAATACATAATAACAGGAAGATGATGAATTTGCTTAGGGAGTAACAAGCCATTCCTATTAAAAGTCATCTACACCTTTGGGCCAGTAGCCCATTGTTGCGCAGTCAGTATTTTTAACCATACGGCTTTAAAGGCAAAACATGGTATTTTATTCCTCTGTTTCGGACGCCGTTTTTAACCGATTTTCTTTAAACTTAGTAAGTTTTTAGTTGAATAGTCATATAAGGCCTCATCATACCTCAAAATTTTGAAAATTTAACAAATATTACTAAGGAAAATCGATTTACTCTGCGACTTCACCAAGAGTAATATGTGTAAAATTTTCAAAGTTTTGAGGTATGAGGGGAATAATTCAACTAAATACTTACTAATTTTAAAGAAAATCGGTTGAAAAATGTCGTCCATGTTTTAGCATAAAAGCAGTATGGTTAACATTACCGACTGCACAACAAATGTCCTAACAGCCCAAAGCTGAAGATAACTCTTAAGGTAATTCATATATCTTCTTAATCGCTTACGATGGAAAAAAATAAATCATTATTCATAAAAATTAAAAACAGCTAACAGAGAAGGTCAGAGACTATAATCTATCAATAGTAAAAATATGTAGCTCAATTTTTTAAGGTATTTTGATTTAAAAACTATAATGTAAACACTAATTTGAGATTTAAGAAATAGTTGTTTTATGAACAAAATACAAATTGAATGTAAACAAGTTTTTCTCATATATTACATTGATTTATATTACATTTACCAAAACATTTTTTTTTTATTTAAATAAAAAAAATCGGAAGTTGTAAAATATTATTTTTCGTAAATAAAAAATGAATGTTTTTTCAATAAAATGGAACCCATAAGAGGAGCGTTCTTCCAACGACTGCTCGACAATATTTTACGATCCCGTCTCTGCTGAATAACAAGTATACATCCAAATACGGGACAGCTTTAACATTCCTCGAAAATATATTACAATTGGGTCATATCCTCCACTGACAATTGATCCTCTTTGAAGTATAGGAAGTACAACGTGAATGTAGACTAGAAACTGATATAATGAACAAAGTGTTTGAATTATTTCCAGCAAATGGAATTCTACAATCGCTTTTGGTAATAAAAAAATATTAATGTTAGCCCACTCCAGAAAGTTTAATAATAAATACTTAGTAGTATAGAGAGAAAATTCGTCAAAGTTGCTTCCATGCAATAACCTCGAAAACGCAGTTCATTGCCAGCAACATAGCAATTTACCAACTGTTATCAGGTAAATCTTAATGACCAATAAGTTTTCTCCTTGGCTGATTTAAGTTTAGTTTTAGTTGATTCTCAATATTTCCATTCCGTCATATTTTCCTAGAAAACATAAAATAGTACCACTTCATAAACATATTGCCACTATTAATTAAGAAACTTTAATACGAGTAGAGTACTCGAGTATTTAGTCCCAAATAGTTTTCCAGTAAATTTTTCAGTAAAAAATTACTATTTCTATCTGAAAAAATAGTTTACTGAAACGTACATATAAATCATACATTCACCTTTTTACAACACAATGAATTTTGTTTGTTTGTATATTTTGTATTTCTGTAAAAGGAGCTGTTTGATCTAATACAGACTGTATAAAAACATGTATTCTATTCTGTATACATGTGCCATAACCGTAAAACTATTCCATGTAGCTTATGAACATAAAGATTAGCTTTTATATGCTTTACGAGCATACAGGAGTTGAATGAGACACTCTGTAATATATAATTGAAATAACTAATACAATCTAGTGCATTATAATTTCCATACAAAATACTAAATATAACAAATATTACTTACAATAATTTTAATCACCTAAATTTTGTATGTAAACGATTAATATCTAATTAGTATATGCTTTAAAAAGATTAATATTGTGCAAACTTTGAGGATGATTTTTAATATTGTGATAGATAGCACACGTATAAATTAATATTGATATATTTTGAATAATAAATTACTGTTGACGTGTTTTTCATAGGTACTTTACTAAACAATTTTATTTGAAAACATACGCCACCATTATGACTATTATGAAACTCATCATCAAACCAATTTATTAATCCAATTTATATAATGCTGAGGCTAGAAAAATAATTTATTTCCTAGCAAATAACACGAACTATGGAAAAATAAGATAAAGCCAATGCTCAGAATAAGCAATTCCGAAGCAATAACTGAAGGGTCAATTGACCCAGACCCTCAGCTCTCGCCTCAGAAACTGAAATATTCCTTGACAATGTCGTTATAAAAAACTTTTGAATCACTTACAAATATAAACTTTCAGTATAAATAATTTTAAGCTTCGACCTCAACAAACTTGATTTTTAAGCTGGACACCCATGTGGGTTAGGTTGTGGGTTAACTATTCTTGTACTTAAAGAAAATTTATGTTTTACACTGGTTTTTCATCCCAAGCTATCACATTTTATCAACAAAAGTTGTAATGTGATTAAATTATATTATACATCGTTCAAAACTGTAAAATAAAATATAACGGTTTATCAAAACGCCTTTCCATTTTGAAAACACATGTAAGTATGATTCGTCTAATTTTATTGCATGATATAATTTTTTTGTATATGTGTTTTTATAATATCTGACGAAATAAGGTCTTTTAGAATTTTGCTTAATCTCGCAGTTTTAACACAGCCTCTATGCCTATATTAAGTCAGAACTAAAACTAGTTTTTTATTAAACTATATTTGTTTTATTACTACTATTAATACTTGTCCTATTTTGTGATTTTAAATTAGATTTCGCCTTTTTTTACTGACTAAATAATAGTCGTTTTAGCGTTTTACTAATTTGTTGATTCAACTATTCTATTAAGTACGTTAATTTTAAAATATTCTAAACATATTCCCCCTATTAAACTAAAGCTCAGATCCTGGAAACATTCCTAAAATTCATTAACGTGTGAAGATAACCTGAAATGATAGTTTTTCAAATGATTTGTGTGAATTTACTGAACAACGTACCCAATAGTCTAATGAATATTATAAACTGATTATTTACTGTCATTTTTTAAATACATTTTTTATTACTAGTATTAGTAACATATTTACGTACTAGTTATCTGTTAATGTTAAATATATATTAAATCATTTAATGATATGATTTTTATATATTACTTATTTTAATTATATGTATCGAAATGCGACAATATGATTACGTGAAAAATGTATTTTAATACTTTCATTAGTATAATGATTGTTGATTTTGGACAGGCATTCTTAGGCACCGTCGCCCACAAAAGATACATTCTTTTCATGGATCTAAATTTAAATTATTCCAGTAAATAACAAATGCGTGCTCTTTATTAAATTATTAATTAAAAAAGGAATAATTGAATATTCTATATGACAAATTGGACACAAATAATATAAAATTGAAAAAAATGGTAATATATGACTAGACATATTTGATCAATGAAATAAAACTCAATCATTAATGATTATATGTCAGTTGACTGAGAGATATACAGTATTTTGTTCCAACGGTAGACCTAAAATTGTCCTATACAGGGTGTCCAGAAAAAACCTTTACAAACTTTTCCAGGTTATTGCGCACGTCAAAATAAGCAAAAAAGTTCCTTTAACATATGTCCTAAAATGCTTCGTTAACCCGCTAGCCACCATTTTGTTTTTTACACTAAATAATTTTTATTTCCGTAACGGATCATTGTATTAAGTTAATATTTGGCATGAACCTTCACTATAACAATACCCATTTCCAGTAAAAAAATTATTTTTTTCCAATGTGTATTTTCAAAATGGCGGCCATTTTAAAATTTTTAACTCAAATATCTCAAAAACGGTAAATTTTATAAAAATGTTACAAGAGACAAAAAAGTTGACGAATTAAATTATCTAAATATTGATACCAAATTTGTAAGGATCCAACAACAAATAACGGAGTTATTGTGGTTTTCCTGCAGAAAAACACTGATTTTGCTCTATGATTAATGCGAATTTAGGTTACTTTAAGAGAAAAATCTCAATTACTCCGTTATTTGTTGTCGGATCCTTACAAACTTGGTATCAATATTTAGATAATTTAATTCGTCAACTTTTTTGTCTCTTGAAACAATTTCATAAAACTGACCGTTTTTGAGATATTTGAGTTTAAAATTTTAAAATGGCCGCCATTTTGAAAATACACATTGGAAAAAAATAATTTTTTTACTGAAAATGGGTATTGGTATAATGAAGGTTCATGCCAAATATTAACTTAATACAATGATCCGTTACGGAAATAAAAATTATTTAGTGTAAAAAACAAAATGGCGGCTAGCGGGTTAACGAAGAATTTTAGGACATATGTTTATAGGGACTTTTTTGCTTATTTTGACGTGCGCAATAACCTGGAAAAGTTTGTAAAGGTTTTTTTTGGACACCCTGTATATTTAATTGAAGAAGAGTTGCATAAGGTCGTAGTACAAACAGTCACAACTGAACGTTCAATACTTGAATCAAAGTCAAAGCAGCTGTGGTAAAATGAGTGAAGCACTAACGACCTACGTTCCATAACACCATGGTCTCTTGATCCGACAGTCACAACTGAACGTTCAATACTTGAATCAAAGTCAAAGCAGCTGTGGTACAATGAGTGAAGCACTAACGACCTACGTTCCATGACATCATGGTCTCATGATCCGACAGTCACAACTGCACGTTCAATACGTGAATCAAAGTCAAAGCAGCTGTGGTACAATGAGTGAAGCACTAACGACCTACGTTCCATGACATCATGGTCTCATGATCCGACAGTCACAACTGAACGTTCAATACGTGAATCAAAGTCAAAGCAGCTGTGGTACAATGAGTGAAGCACTAACGACCTACGTTCCATGACATCATGGTCTCATGATCCGACAGTCACAACTGAACGTTCAATACGTGAATCAAAGTCAAAGCAGCTGTGGTACAATGAGTGAAGCACTAACGACCTACGTTCCATGACATCATGGTCTCATGATCCGACAGTCACAACTGAACGTTCAATACTTGAATCAAAGTCAAAGCAGCTGTGGTACAATGAGTAAAGCACTAACGACCTACGTTCCATGACACCATGGTCTCATGATCCGACAGTCACAACTGATCGTTCAATACTTGGATCAAAGTCAAAGCAGCTGTGGTACAATGAGTGAAGCACTAACGACCTACGTTCCATGACATCATGGTCTCATGATCCGACAGTCACAACTGATCGTTCAATACTTGAATCAAAGTCAAAGCAGCTGTGGTACAATGAGTGAAGCACTAACGACCTACGTTCCATGACACCATGGTCTCATGATCCGACAGTCACAACTGATCGTTCAATACTTGGATCAAAGTCAAAGCAGCTGTGGTACAATGAGTGAAGCACTAACGACCTACGTTCCATGACACCATGGTATCATGATCCGACAGTCACAACTGCACGTTCAATACGTGAATCAAAGTCAAAGCAGCTGTTTAACAATGAGTGAAGCACTAACGACCTACGTTCCATGACACCACAACTAAAGCTCTTCTTATTTCTTATTTTTCTTCTTTTTTTCTTCTTATTTTTTGAAAACTTCGAATTGTAACTTAATCACTTTATAATCAACTACTCTCTTTGGCTTTATTTATTTGATTTATCAATTAATTAATTTGCTCATTAATTGAGTATGTTTGAATAAGTTTGTAATTTTTTTTAAATATTTGTCATTCCACTATATTTTCTTTAATGAAATTTTAAAAACTTGTACACGTTAGGTCAGTTTGAAACAAAATTTTATTAAACATTTTTTCATTAGAAGTAATAAATATAAAAATTCCAATAATATGTTTTGCTGTGTATTATCTGTAATTTTATCTGTATTATTTGTAATTTTACATAAATATTACAAACAATACTATTAAAATGTGTATTAATCGATTTTATGGTTTCGTGAGATACACAATTAGTGTTGTACTGAATAAATTAAATACATTATTTTTATATTTTTTATTAAGTAATGCTGAGAGGTTGCTGTTTGTAGCCTTTATTAATATGTAAAGTCCAATGAAACCACAAGTTTAAAGGTATACTTAATTAACTGTTTATTATTTTTTATTGTAAAGGTGTACATCCAATTCAACTGCGGTATTAAATTTCCCCAAACCAATGATTTCATTCTGGTTTCGAACAGCGATCGTTGAAGCATGGAAGATTAATGTCTCGGCAACAAATACCCTTCAATAAACACAAATTGGGTTTCGTTTGGTTCTGTCCTCTATCATTTTCTAGAAATTGAAATTTGTATGATAATTAGAATATTTCTGAAGACATCTACTCCTTTTTATCTCCGTCTCGATACATAATATATTTTTTTACAAATTTGAAAATACAGTACCAATGGTTTTTTACATGTTATGAAGTAAACAGAACATTTTCTTAAAATTATACCGTTGATTAACCTACTGATCCATTACAAAAATTAAACTAGTTTTCATATGTCTCTATCTCTTGATTAGTAAATTTGAATTTACAGTTTGATTAAAGTTGCAGATAAGAATAATTTTATCTCGATTCTCGTGTATGTGTATTGTAAAATAAATTAATAGGTTTTTCAAATAACAGAATAATATGGATATAGTGAAGGCGAGTGATGAAGGCAAGTGAGCGAAGCGAACAATCTCGTCTTGAACAAGAAATAAGCGTTTTTGCACCGGACATTTTAGCGCACTGTCTGTAACTGATATTACTATAAAGAATATTACTGTTTGAGTTTACCTAGCAAATGCTCGGCCCCCAGGTACAATATGCCTTATCCACAGTAACTGTTTTTTTAGATTTTTAGTTTCAAGATAAACTCAAATAAAAAAAATTATTCTCGCAGCTCTTTGATTTATTAACTCTGTACACTTTTTAAGACTTCAAATTTGTCCTTTCTTTTCTTTACTTTTTAAGTACTCTAGGGGCATTTTTTTATGTATACAATGTACCTTTAACGCTTTTGAGAGAAATTTGTCTAGACCCATCAAATTGTAGACATCCCAGGAATCAAACTCATGAACTTTACTGTTTTATTGTTTTTTTTTTCTATTTACTAATTTTGTTGCTTCTTACAGAAAATTTTAAATTATCCTCAAATATAAACAATTTTATATGGTTGACTTTTAACAAACATTTAAGAGTGATTTTTTACTGTAAACATAATAAGACCGACGACTGATATCTGAACTAGATTTATAGCCTGGTTTGCTTTAATATTGCAACCTTCCTATATACATCCCTGGGTAAATCTTTTTTTATACACAATATGAATGCTGAAGACATAAATACTCTAGACATTTAATTTAAACCCCTTTTTAAAAACCTATAAACTACTTCATACTTTGAAATGGCAAATAAGCATTAACTTATAAGGCCATGTGGTCTAGATTAAATTAACTAAATTACAGTTCGTGTTTCTTAATGTATCAAACCTACGCGTAATTAATAATAATCCTATGAATAGTGTATAATAATTTGTAAGAATAATTATTTTATTTATTTATTTTAAATCTTATTTCGGCTTTGCAGCCATATTATTTATTTATGATGCATTAGATGTATTTAATGTAATGTTATCCTTCAAAAGAAGTTGAGTGTTTCAAAAAACTATATTTTTATGTTTATCGAACTAGACATATTTTATTGCAGAACATGTATCTGTGAGTCCTGTACTTTAGTGTGTCAAATATGCCTTCTCAATTGGGTTACATTTAAAGGATTACTTGATTTGTCATTTTACATGTGGATATGGTCATAATCCTCATACCATTTTAAATTTAAATAATCATTAATGATATAATATTATATTGATGTAAGAAAGGTGTACCCATAACGTTTCTTAATGTTTTGCATAATCTTAGTAATTTCAATTCTTTTAAATATATTTTTGTCTTTCCTTGCTTAAAAAGATGTATGATTTTATTGTTATATTTCAATTGAACTGTATATTTGAAAAATAACATCATTTTATTAAGTCCTTTCTATTAAATAGTATTTCGTATTTAATTCCTTCATGGAAGTTCTAAGCGAAATCATTTAACAAGACGTTGTATTAAATATCTTTGCGACAATAACACTGTCCTGGCTAGGTCCCAAGAACTTTGCTATCGTCTTGATTGTGTCAGACTCTCAGACGGTTTTGTTAATCAAGACTGAGCACTTAGCTAATAAATTAAGTGAGCTGTGTAAATTTCTTCTGTAGTTGTAAAACAATTGCTTGGCTGAAAAAGATAAGATGTTTAGTTTGATACTTTATATTTTTAATTCGAGGTTGTTAGTGTCTATAAATAAATTAATGTGTAAATAATGTCAGAATCAAAATGTACTCCAATGGCCTTCTGAATCTGATCCACATAGTGAACTACAAGATACAAGTTTAAAATTTGCATATCTTAAATTTAATCGAGCTTGACTCTTGTGTCTAAGGCCATAGCTTAGGTAAGTCGATTTCAACTTTAATCAATATTTTTCAACAACACTCACTATAAAATGAACTGGGTTATATTTACGCTGTTTGAATTGGCTACAATAAATAGTAGGGCGAATGATCGACAATATTTTATGTTCTGCTCTCTTCTTTATCTTTAGCATATTGACAACGAAGTCACGTCACGGCAAGAGAAAACATTTAAGCTTTCACATTTAAATGCAAACACATAGTCTATAAAAATGTACGTAACACCTAGCCTTCATAGCTTCAGTCTGTCTACCGGCCTCCTGGCTCTGGTTGATCTTCTCAACTTTTGCTCCGCCGGTTTTTCTATTGCGTCCCTCTCCAGATTATCAGGTGGCAGATGTTCTCCAATGTATCTCCTTTTTCCTCCGTCAGCAGGATCTTCTCTTCCTTTTCTCTTACTATAACCTCATTTTCTATGTCCTCTCTAAAGCTTGCTATCCCCATTGATTCCAGCTCCTTTAAGTGATGAACCTTCACACAAATCTGATCTCGAGCGTCGAATTTGGTCCATATGACGTCTTGCTGTCCTGTTTTTGGTATAAATTTGATGATTTTCGGGCCTTCTTATCTGATGATTTTTCCAAAACTCCACTTGTCATGTCCGAATGTCCGGTATGCCACAGGTTCTATCGTGTTAATTTAATTATGATTAAATTCTTCGTTATAGTTCTTGTGATTCATTTTGTTTGATAGATTTGGGTACAGCAAATAGAGTCAGGATGAATATGAAAAAATATGAATAAATGTGCGGGTGACTGTCCAGTAGTACTATAAGGTGCTCTTCCATACACCATGAGATATCTTTGCTGTTTCCACTCAACTGATCCTTCATTGCTCTTATTGATTACTTCAAATCTTGCACATACCGTTCTGCTTGTCCGTTCATAACCGGGTGACCTAGAGCAAATCTTTTAAGTCTAATTCCATTTGATTTGAGAAACTGTTGAAACTCGAATGATACAAACTGTCCTCCATGATCTGGAATGTCTGGAATTCCAAAAGAGAAAAAGAACCTCCTCAAAGTTCTTATTAATTGATTAGCAGGCTATAAATGTGTTACAACTTCAGGCTATTTGCTAAAGGAATCCACGATAGTGAGGAAGTAGTAGAAGTAGAATGGTCCTGCTAAATCCATGTGGATTCTTTGCATCGGCTTTGAGGAATAGGTACTCCCAATGTTGTACGGGGGCCTTCGGTGGTTGATGGTTCACTTGCTGACAAAATTTAGGCTTTTGTATTTTACAACAAAAAGATTTAACTGAAGTTTTACTTTATGATGTTATCCAACCAAATCACTTAAGTTAAATAAATCGTTTGAATACCTCAACTGTCATGTGATTCCAAAATATTTCAATACTACTGCCCAGGGGAATCATCTTCAGGAGTCAAAGACTAGTCCAAATATCATTCATCTGAACTCGTCAAGTCATTCCACATAATAATGACTTGATGAGAACAGTTGAATGAAATTTTGACCAGGGCTTGACACCAGAATAAGATTCCCCTGGAATCTAAACTGCAGTAGTATTTAACTACGTTGTAATCACACGAAATTTGAGGTATTTAAACCATTTATTAAGTTTTACTGTTAAAAATCGTGTTATGTGAAAACTGTAAAAGTAATATGAAAAATGCAGTGTATGAAAGGATAATACGTATAACGTTTAAAATATAGAGCCCAGAGAGTCTACCGATAAACTTATACTGTATAATAATGAAATCAAAGAAATTAAATACTGAAGTTTATATCAGTTACCTCCTTAAAATCAAAATTAAAACCTAATTAAAAGAGTCACGAATAGTATGTTTTCTGGATAACATTTAATTTCAATTAACTTTCAGTATTTCTAAATTACAAAATGCAAATACAGTCAGAAATAAATTAATTCAGTGGAAAATTCCTGAAAACAGTACTCGTCTTTCCATCTCCGTATTTAGAAAGATCGACATTAAAAACATATAAACTCAGTTTAAGTTGTGTATTAATTATATTCACTACTTGAATAGAATTTTTATGAAATACCATGTTTGAAACCTATTTTTGTACTGTGGTGGGATGTCTTGCGGGGTCCTACACGAGGCATGTGATAAGTAAATTACAAGACATGATAATGATAAGTAAATCAGTCAGTTTTAGACCAACCTCAAATTTACAACATCAATTGGGGTGAATTTTTCTTGGTTTAATAATAATGAATATAATGAGCCTATTCACGTAGTAAATCATTACAGAAATGTTTACAGTACTATATTGTCATTGGTTTAATTAATTTAAATTTAGTAAAAGCAATTAAAAAAATACGGGTCCAATATTGTTACTTATTGAGTTTGAAAGCTTCTTTTATCTTTAATATTTTACTAGTTTCAATGAGAATAAGTTTTTTTTTTTATTTCTTGGGTTTTAAGCAATAATAATGTATGCTTTAAATATTAGAAGTTTTCATTTTCGAAGATTTTGTATTAGAATGTCTAAAGGAATTCATAATTGGTTTAAATATATTTGGTTACAAAGTTATTAGTTACACTAGATAACGATCTACTCAGCTTTTCGTGGTTTAACTGAAATAGTAAAGATATTTTAGCGTAGGAAGTGCTCTAGAAAAAACGTTTGATATTGATACAGTGTAATACAGCTATGGTCTTGATATACAGTCACTGAAATCACGACGAATCCCGATGAAGAATAAACAAGCCATCAAAAACAGTCGCTGAAGCAGAAACTGTTCCGACCATCCAATTGTTCAATCAGTAGATAAATCCAGCGAGAGGTAGTTTTATTCTTGTATGGATATTTTTACACTATTAAATTTAATTTTAAGAATCTCAGCCTTACCGATTTTTTATTTTTTATTAAAAGTAAAAATATTCCAGTATCATGTTACAAAAGTGACATATATCATGTTAACTTTATTGTCATTGTAATTATTACTAATTACCTATTGTTTGTTTATGTTTTGGTCATGATTTTATTTTTTAAAAACACAACATTATATTTTCCTCTCGTACTAAATGTATTTTATTTAGTCATAAAATATATGAAAATAATTAAAAAAAACTACGTTTTTATTACACCTAACTTTAATTATATTTGAAAAATTGTCTATGTCTTGGGTTATGATTTTTAGGTATTAGAACAAAAGTAGCAAACAACTCATTACACTCATCCTTCAGTCGTATGCACCTTAAAATATGCACCAGAATGTCTAATTGACAAACTATGTCTTAATTGAGTATAAAGTTTGGTTCTCTTAGAATGGATGGAGTACTTTTTTACGCTGTACAATGTTTAACAAGTGACGATTTTCAGATTGTTAACCAATTTCATAGTAAAATAGCAGTTATAAGTATTTTTCCGCACTTAAAAAGAAAAAAGCTATTTTCGATATAACCGTAGAAGGGATAAAGTGGGTTTATATTCCCACTTATAAAGAAGTTCCCAGTTTATAAAGAATAAGCTGATGCAAAAATACAGAACCAAATAAGTAAGGACAGCATAATTTGGGAGCGAGAAGCTGCCCACGAAACACAGCACCATTAGGATGTAAAATCATTTTTTAAGGATTGTGCTAATTGGATGAATTGAATGAGAGCTAAAATAATTTTGCAGAAGGATGTTATTATTAAGGCTTTTTAACAAAATTGCTAATTTTGAAATTTAGAAGATAGAAAGAGCGCTTCCAGTGGCAATTGGAGAAGATATCAGCGCTATATTTTCCTCGGGTTTTTAACAACATCTTTTAACATGGTATGTTCTTACTTATTTGGTATATACAGTGGCTGATGTCTAGGTCATCATATGTTTATATTGACGGTATACTGAAACTGCAACGGTAATCGAAAAATCGTGTGATTGTTTCTATAGTAGTCTTCCAACAAAATTGACTATCTTTGTGAGCAAAGTAAAAAACGTTTAAAATCCTTTTTTCTTAACGACTTTAGTTAAATTAATTGAGCACTCTGACAAAAAATTGTAGTTCATAAAACGGGCTTACAGGTTTTTTTTTTAGAAAATCTGAGCCATAAAATAGTAGAAAACCGTCACTTTAGACCGTAGTTACGAAATTATGATATGCTAATCATAACATACAGTGGATGAAATAAAGAGTAAAATAGTTTCTACAATCTAACGATACAGTTGTTTTTAAAATACTGACGAAAGAAAGTCAAGAATTTGAATTTTATTGAAGGACCTCATTATAAGTTGCAGTTGCAGGTAAATAAACCTGACTTATCTCATATTTTGTAAGGGAAAATAAAGCTAATGTTAATCTGTTTAGAATATTTTAAAACTGTATTATCACTTGACATCTAAAAAAACACCTAACTGCTATATATGAGTGCATTATTTATCTGGCCTATGTTTTACATTTTATAAAATAATATACAATATATGTATATGAGCAATTATTCTAAATATTGGTGAATATAGCCTAAATATTAAAATAACAGTGTAGGCTAATTAGTTTTGACTTTAATTAAATATAAATACTTTACTTACAAAAATTATAACCTCTTTCATGCAAAAGTCAAAACTTCCATAAAATATATTGACAATATAATTTTTTTTATATAATATTTATAATTCGATGCTCCAAACATTAACTAAGCTTTAAAATTGCTTTACTTGCATCGTATAGTTTAAAGTTTCATCACGTAATTCAATGGTTTTACTTTTGAAAAGATATGAAAAACTTACATTTTCCAATTAATTTGTCAGAATGAAGGTATATTCGAATGACATATTAGATTTTAATAAATAAATAATATGTGTTTTATATAACAATATAATTAATAAACAAACTTATAAATAGAGTATGTTAAATCTAATATTTTGTATTTTTCATATCACTATCACTATCTTGAGACAGGGACCACACATAGTGGGTATTTTAACCTGAATATGAATGAGAGATGAGTGTAGGATGATTCGATCTTGTAGTCTTGTTACTGACTAAGGCCGATATTCTCCTTATACAGGGCTGTTAATTAACAGCCAATGGTATCTAGGGACCTACATTTTAACGTGGGATCCAAACCACAATTTCGACCTCACATATACGAATTCGTCTAATTATGAGGATGATCTTTATGGATGAAACAGTATTCCCTAGTGCGGACATTAATACTCACCAGAGAATATCGCATCCACTAGCCATCGCTTGTAACTATCCACAATTCGTGAGTTAAAAGTAGCTGGAATACAGAACGTCGCAACTGTCCCAGTCGACGTACTCGTATTTTTTACAGTATTTTTTATAGTCATAGTATTTTTTATTATAGTTTTTTTTTAATGAGGAGGTGGGAATCTTCATTTCGGACGATATGTGGGACTCGCCTGCGTCATAGCCACTAAACCCACACCTTTTCCATGCTTTGTTTTCCCCTGAACCGTCTATCATATTACTTCGGATTTGTGCCCTTCCCGTTCTAAGAAGATAACACTATTTTGTAGTCTTCTTCTTTTTAGTTTTCTCTTTTTTACAGTGGTTGCCGCTCGGCTAGTTTAGCCTTTTCTAAGGTGAGCCTAAAAGTGCTACACGCCCGACATGGTCGACTGCTTTGGCTACACCCTCTGACTTCAGTTCACTGCAGGGGAATCAGTGAAGAAGTAGGACAAAAGTTTTATTATCTTTTCCTGCCTCCCCACATTTGAAGCAAAGATGGGGCCAATATTTTCCAATGTACTCTCCATGACGGTACCCATAGTCCAGGCACTTGAAGCACCTAAGGACCACGGTGCTCAAACGCACTTCACATCTGAGGAAGCCTGGTGGCCTGTCATTCAGAAAGGAAAAAATTACCATCTTTAGTTGCTGCTCGTTTGGTTGGCTAACATAGATTTTGCGTGTCTCTCTGGTGCCACAAAAAATATTGTTTAAGGCCTCGATGACCTCAGGTGTCTCATTGAGAGAATTAAGATCTCCACCTCGACAGAGATCCACTTTTCTGAACGATATTTCTCCCGCCTCTAGCGGGGTCGGTCTCGTGCAGGAATGACCAAATTGATATCTTTGCGATCTTGCTTATAACACCAGCGTAGGGCCGCCCTCCACTTGTACAAGAACCGAGAAAGGACCATGAGTTATAGATCTTGCTTTCGGCTTTTCGGACACGACCACCTCTTGTTGGGAGGCGTGACCTTAATCACAGGGGCTTCCACTACACCTTTACGTGGTTTTTTCTTCAGGTTTTTTCCCGCTTGGGCTGGTCACTGGAGCGAGCTCACGCTCCTCTCACATTTGTCTGATTTACTAGCCTCAAGGAAAGCGTCCCGGTGGAGACGCCGTTGTATCCTCGACCAAAACTTTTATCGGCACGTTCTGGATACTTCGATCCCTGAAAAGAATCATCAAGTCAACAAAAACAATCCTGCGCATCGACCTCTTGTTCGCGCATTATTTTCAAACTGTCAATAACTGTCAGGGAGGATAGTTCGGCAATGCCGTTCTGTTTATTTATTTTTGAGGAACTCCGTTATAAAACGAACTTGACTAACACCATACTGAAAAGAAAATAGCTATTTCCTATACAACCGTTGCAGGGATTAAGTAGTTTCTATTTCCTTAAAGATGTAAAGAATAAGCCGATTAAATATATACAGAACCAAATAAGTAAGCACATCCTTATGTCCTGCTCCACCTTGATATTCTTTTATACTCGCTTGAATTTCTCATGTCTCCAAGCAATATGCTCGCACGAGAGAACATTTCCCCCTGCCTCCTTGAGGATTTCTAGAACTTTCTCCCACTGTTCGTTCGTCTTAGCATTGGAGGTCGTAGGCAGTGAATGACTGAAATCACTGCCTATGCTACTCGCGACACTGCCTCGGCGTGATTGAGAGATACTCAAAAGATTTCACCCGTTCCTTGTTGGTCCGCCGTATCTTTCTCTGCCTATTTTGTGTTTTTCCGTCTTTTGATGCCTTGCTTTTTTGTCACGAGCTAAGACCTGAAAGATGGGAAGAAAGGCCTTAGCTCTAGAAGAAATGGTAGAAAGGAAGAGCTTACAGCTTGGCTCAGGAACCCGGGGTAGCCAGACATCCAAACGATCAAAAGCCGACCTCCCCTGGGGGGATTTTTTCATAGTAATAAAGCTATTTACTATTCAGTTATTTAGTATCAATGCAACTATACAAGTGTTCAAAAAGTCCCAGGACGACTTTATAATTGTAATATTATTAAAGGTAGAGCAACTAAGTCTGAGACATAGCAATAAGATATAAAAAACTATTTTATTATACTTTCAGTAATTTTCTACCTACCCACGAGGAGTCAGAAGAAAATATTAAACGTAAGCATGGGTTGGTTTATGCACATCATTTCAAATGTCTCCACTAGTACCAACACAACAAACCTCGCCTCAATTTTATCACTGGTTAATAAATGGGAGGTGTTAAAACTTAACAGTACTTAAAATGCAAATAACTTCTGACATATTCAACCTTTTGAGGTTGGGTTTGTGTTGAAGTGCTCTAAGTCTTAAGTCTTTTAAAGTATGTGTAGCTTGGCATAGACTAATTAAGTTTTCAAGGCTTCCTTTGGGGCCGTCATTAAGTTCTTGAAAGTCTTTGATGAAACTTACTTGGGCTATGCCTTGTCATTAATACAATTTTGAATCTTTGAGTAGTTCAGTGGCTACTATACAGGGTGATTGATATAAGTGTGCCAGCTGTTTTACATGGAAACTGTTAGAGCTATCGAAAAAAGTTAAATAGTGACCCCCCTTTAAATTAAGTCTAGTTTTTTATAATGATAATGATTTTTTTTTTAAGTCGGCCATTTTTTAAATATGGCGACCAACTTTAAAATTTCTTACGGAACGCAATATATTTTATGATGTTTTTGAAATTTTCATGTGATTTTAAGACTTTTTTATTCTTTGCAATTTTTCTCTAAACGTAACGGTTAGTGAGTTAGAGGCAATTAAAGTTCATTTTTAGTTCCATAAGAATAACATGGGGCAAACTTTATCTGCCCATATCCTCGAAACCATTGATTAAAATAAAAAATACTTAAGAATAAAAGTGTCTTAAATTGATGTTTTAAGAACATTTTTTCATAATAACTAAAATAATTTTGAAAATTTAAGTTTTTGACCGCCATATTGGAAAGAATTTAATTAATGCGTAAATTATAATTTTTATGAGTGAAATGTTCTTAAAACATCAATTTAAGACACTTTTATACTTGAGTATTTTATTTTAATAAATGGTTTCAGAGATATGGGCACATAAATTTTGCCTAATGTTATTCTTATGGAACTAAAAATGAACTTTAATTGATTCTAGCTCCCTAACCGTTAGGTTTAGAGAAAAATTGCAAAGAATAAAAAAGTCTTAAATTTCTATGAAAATGTCATAAACACCATAAAATGTAGGGTGTTTCATAAGAAATTTTAAAGTTGGCCGCCATATTGGAAAAATGGTCGACTTTAAAAAAAATTCATTATTATTATAATAAACTAGACTTAATTTACAGGGGGGTTACCATTTAACTTTTTTCGATAGCTGAACTTTTTTCAGCTAGCTCTTACAGTTTCCATGTAAAACAGCTGGCACACTTATATCAATCACCCTGTATACCCAGCACCAACATACCTTGAAATTGCCTCCGTCATCACCAAGATCAACAGAGCCTGATAGGTTGTGTTAAATGAATAAAAATATACTTTAAAACTAAGACTTCCGGGGATGAAATAATTAACTTTGACTTTGGCTGTGGATGTTAGACCATACCCTGGAGACTGTCTCCAAAGAATTCTTTGAGACTGTAGTATGGGTTAGTCTTGAACCACATCTTGAGGGCAGTGCCGAATGCCTTAACTTCTAGATTGTTAACTTGAGTGGCTAAAGAGTTATAGACCTTAAGTGCAAGAGTTGGAAAAGAGCTCTTTTTAAGCTTGTAGTGAGGGATATGTCAATATCCAGACAATGTCTTGTGTTATGGCCATGCATGTTATTTCTTGTTGGGTTAGATGTTATATGTAGGTTAGATTAGACAAAAGTGGCTGAAAGGTATCTATAGTGACTATAGATAGTTAAAATTCCAGTTGCAGCAAAGAGGGGTTTACATGGTTTACACACGGTCAACCTACATTAAGTTGAATATTTTCTTTCAACCCCTGGTAAGCAAAAAATGTACATATTTAGTAAAGACATAAATTTTTTTAGCTTAAAATTTAATTTTCAGTTTTTCTATATTATAGCTAAATTAATTAATAAAATAATAAGCCTTTTTTAAGAAAATATTTTTAAATAAGTTGCAACATGCATTATTCTTTGATCGTTTGTTTGGATGACGCACTTGACAAACAACGTTTGATGTTAAGTTCTCACTTTTTATATTGAGTAACTGACGGTTGTCTCAAGATATAGGAGGCACATGCAGTCCGTAAAACAGCCATATCGTCGTCAGCGAGGGCAGACATGGGGCTGCATATAGCGCTACGTGCGTTGAATGGGGATGGCGGCAAACTTTTGATTTATCATAAAGGGATATTTTAATACTATAATTAAAATATTATTCTACGAAATGAACTTTTCATCAAGGTATTTAATGTTTCTTGGAACTATTTTACCTATAAAACGCTACAAGGAGAAACTGTGAATTATTTCAAGTGATAATTATATTTATACCCTTTTGTACAGGTAAAGTTTTTTTTAACTTAAACTTGATAACTTATAAATAATATAATTTCAAAATTTCATGTATTTATATTTATATATTTATATACATCGTATGGCAGTGCAGAACATCTTATTTATTTATATTTATTCATTTATTCGTGACCAGAAACATAGATACAAAACGTTATTGTAATTATTACAACATATTGTGTCTTCTACATCACAGCTGATTATATATTTCTTTATTGAATGTAATTTGTGGCCATACAAATTAAAAAAATATAACTTGTGAACCAAATATATCTTATTAATACTGGTACATAATAATTACTTTTAGTATATTTTTTGTTACTTTCTATGTTTGCCCGCTTTATAGACAAATCGATCTAAAATAGTAAGTTATATATATACTTACTTTAATACTTTATTCAAGACAGTAAGACAGTTGGGTTCGTATTTGAAGGTGAATTTTAGAACCAGTTTTTATAACATATACACAAAAGTCCTTTAACTTATCGTTATGCTTTTGGAAAGAACCGATATCTCAATATAACTCGCGCTTGAAATTTTTGTATGTTTAATTTTTGTTGTGAATACGCCGAATTACTTTCTTAAGTAATTTCGGCCTGGCAACCAATTTGGTCTGGGCGACGTACTACACTCTAATTGTTGCATCGGATGGCATTGATAATCATTGAGATGAAAAGTAGAACATGTCGTCTTATGAGATATCGATCTTCATATCTTTAACAACTGTGCCAAGAGAAGAGACCAACCGAAACTTTGAACTTATTTTCAAGTTAATAAATTAGTATTCACTTTCAATTGTTGTATTTAATTTTAATTTACACCATTTAAAACTTGGTCTAATTATGGAAACTCTACTTAATATTAAAAATAAATCTTTTGGAGTCAAATCTGCAGAGCCACTTCACCTAGCAATTGATAAAATCAATGATTTAGAGATATGGTTGATTAGTTATTGTCTAATTAAACGGAAATTTCTACTCCTATTGTGTTGATTCTACAGCTTTATACATACTAATAATTTTCTCTCCTAATATTTGTAAAATATCATTTGTTTGGGGCAAGTATCATCAAGTGTACGCACAACTGAATAGAGATAGCTACAACGTTCGAAAAACTAATTACGGTAATAAGTACAAAGTTTTTTACCATTTCTAAATTTAGCCTACTTCAACTCAAAGAAATGTTTATTTATTAAATATAAACTAATTTGTATCGGTAAAATATGTGTCAGTGTACAATAAATTAAAACCATCGCAAATAGAGAGAAAATATTACACGCAGGTAAAACATGTTGGAGGATGAAAAAAATTCTATGTCAAGGACAAAATGTAATTTGTATATAAGAAACATTAAAAAAATATCTAAGCAAAATATTACAATGTTTGGTGTTTGATAGATACCGACGCGATCTGGGGATATCTTAAATTGGATATAACTGAAGTATGAGTGTGGTGAACTAGATGGTGGAGACTGGAGAGTAGCTTTACTTTTCACAAAGATCGCCTAAATCATGTTCCAAAAGAGCATTAGTTAATATCAAATTTAAGAAATTTTCCGTACATTTCTTAAAACTGATATTCTCTTATTTTTTGTCTCCTAATTTTTGTTGCGTTTTATTCAATGATATTGGGTTTTGTGTTTGCTCTACTTTTTCTTTGTCAGCTACGTTGATTTCTGAAATTAAAATTGTATTATTAATTTTTTTCAAGTTGTGCAATATTTTACCTAAATAAAGACAATCCATTATTTTCTGGTAGTAAACATAAATAGGCCTACACGAGTAATTAACATAATGTTTACGAGAACCTTGCATGAAACGTAATTTTGACAATATTTAAACTTTTAAGTGGTATAATACCACCATAAACTGTAATCATTAACTTCACCCATCTCAGTGTGCAGGTTGAGTAAGGTGAACACCTTGACTCTGATTTCCTGTCAGGTGAGCTCGGCTATTTCCAGATGTGCCCCACAACACAACTGACACTGCTCTGCTGAAAGCCCCACTGTTTACAGACAACGCCACCCGCAGCGATGTTGACATTCGGATCGTTTCTACTCCTCTGTCCTCTTTGCGCTACTCCTACTACTGTACTAACCACTGAACATGTAGTTGGGTGAGTTTGCTGTTCGTTAAGTGTTCAGTTTGATCTTTGCTGTTCGTTAAGCCTAGTGTCTTTTTGAGAAAAATAATCAATGTTGAGAGAAGTTTAAAAAATATTCCATCTAGGATACCTCGAAAAAATAAAGGTTTATTTTTAAAAATATCTTGAATCAGGCTTTAGGTGGTCGGACTTTTAATTGCAATGAAACATCCAACAGTTAAATTAACTTTAGTTTTATCTTAAATCATATCTTCATAGGAATTAATCCAAAGCTTCTTAATTTAAGGCATAAACAAAATCACTTGAACTTTGTTCAAGTTAACTTTTTTAAATATTATGTTGAAATACATTTCAAAACTTAGTAATACACTTTAGTTTCCACCCATGACCAAATAGATATCTTTTGATGCTGCGAACGAGACTAATTTTAAGAATGTTACGATTTGAGAAAAATAAAATTAAAATAAATTAAATAATCATAATAAAATGAAAAATAATATAATAATATATAAAACTTAAGTAATGATATGAAAGCCGTCCAAGATAGATGTAACCTAAAACATACTATATAGTAAATTCTAAGTTCTTCATAAGCATAGTTTACTTGAAACATCTCTATAACGTAGAGACTTGGCTTTGGTCCTGAGAACTTAGCAATTGTCCTGATTGTATTAGACCGTTTAGTTAACTAGGACAGATGATACTTATTAACTTTTAAATGTTAAGTTTAAGTAGATTTGTGAAATAATAAAAGAAATCTTGTTGCCGAATATCATTTTCACTTAATGATTTATTTCACTACTCTTCTTAAAAAGTTTGTTAAGTATAAGGAAATAAGAACAGTAATGATGTTTCACCTTACATTTTTATTCTACTGTGTATTAGAATGTAACTAGTATTTGTTCATTTTTTAACAACATTATTTATTATTATTATTTATTTATTAATTTAAATGTTATAAAAAAAATTAAAATGATTTACATAAAATTGTAGTTTTAAATTCAATTTAAACTATTTATTTATCAAACATAGTGCAAGTTGAATTAAATAGATTCAAATCTTCAATGTACATGTGCGAAGTTAACTTTTTTGTACCTCCATAGGCGCTTGCGAAGTGTGATTTAATTAATATACTATATATTGCTCTTCTTGATACCCTATTAGTAAGGAAAAAGTAACAGTAAAATAATTTTTTCTTATTATAGAAATCCATTATGATTTTATTTCTAAAGTTGTATGAGTAAGAATAAAAAATAGTAACACAGGGTTTTATTTGTTCTCTTTCGAAATTATCATAAACGTTTACTAGGAATTTATTCCAACAATTAATTTAAGTGAAACTGGCTTAATAATTTCAAAATCTATTTATAAATTTATCTATTAAAATTTTGTTGAACATTCACATCAGACAAGAGGAAATGTTAATTTCATAATAGCTTTAATGTTACTATAAAGGTTTTCGAGCTTTAAAAATAAGTATCACATTGTTATATGAGTATTATAATATGTCCTATACCTAATGTTGTGCAATAAAAAAGTGGGCTAGTTCTTGAAATCGTGAAAAGTTCGTGTTAATAATTGTTGGTTTTTATCGTCCAGGGTTCTTGTATTTGTTTTAAGACGATAAAGCAGTCATAATATAACTAAACTCTATTAAAATAAAAAAGAATTAAAAAATTGTTCGTATATTATATCATACACTATTCTCGGATTTCGTTGAAATTATAATTTTCAATCATATAAAATTTAAGCCACAATAACCAAAGAGCACATGTAAATTTAACTAACCTTCTGTAAAATTCACTTATTTAATTTGTGTTCATGATAATATAAGAGTCAGTTTGAAATCTGTTCCTCGCCCCCACTTCTGAGTCCAAGATTATAGTCGCGGTACAAGCTAACCGTGCATCATTGGAGCAGTCAACTGTAGTTAGCAACTGGAGTTATCTACCTAACCGCAAGTTTCTCGGGAAATTTCAATCATGAAACTTGTGATGATAGGAGTTAATTAATTGATCTCCAAGTTTGCCTCGATCCATCTTCAGTAGAACACTTGAAAAACTATCTGATTAAGATTAATTCAATGTATTATGCAATAATCAAATTTGTACCTAAATAACTTATTATACAATTCAATTTACGGCCTCTATATCTTTTTGACAATAATCCAATTCATAATTTAAAGTACTTATGGGCTCTTTATTTTCTTTTCGAACTTTTAGTTACACTTTCATGAAGCCAAGAATACAAAATAATTAGATAATTGTGCCACGACCTTCTTTTAAAATACATCCATACAAAAGGAAGCACTATCTTTTACTTTCCAATCCAACAATTAATTAATCAAGAATAATATTATAACGCATATCTTTTTGATTGAAATTCTGATGCTTTCGATTTTCAGGAACAGTAATATCGACTTTATTAAACCTACTGTCATGGCAAAACTTTTGTGATTATTTTTTTGTGCTTTTAGTAACATTTTGAATCTTTTTTACACATAAATAATTAACACACACTTTGGAAGAGATTTCAAAAGAGCATTATATTACAATATATCCTACGACTAACATTAGGCCTTTAGGATACACCAGCCAAAAGCCTATTTTACAAAATCTTTGTATGTTTGTAACATTTTCATGTCTAACTTTTTCCAACATCATCAACATAGTTGAAATTGGTTGAAATGTGAATGGGGTGGGGGTCTTGTTACAAAAACGCTTGGCATATAATATGTGGAGCATGTTAGTACAAAATATAAAGAAATTGATTCCAAAGGCTTATATTCTAAGGCTTGCCAAAGGATGCTTATGTTTATAACATATACATTTATTTCTCCCTTCGGATATCCGCTTCGTCGTTGAATGCTGGGTAATATTTTATGTTCTCTCTGCTGAATAACAAGTACACTTCACAATAGGAGGCAAGTTTAACATTTCTCCTTTGAATATATCTAAAATGTTTTTCCTTAAACCCTTTTCCGATTGAACCTCTTTCACGCTGAAATTGAAGCGACACTTCTTATTTGGCAATATTTTTGTAGAAACAAGTTGATACATCATAGTTGTTGTTGCGAAAATCAATAGATAAAGTTTGAACTGAATATAGTTAAATGATGTTGATCAAGCATGGTCACCAATTGTTTAAACAAATGTCTTAATCCTGTTATTAAATATTAATAAAAATCCAAATTACCTTCAGTGCAAAGACTTGTAGTGTAATGTCTTTGTTACTATAATATTAGTTTCAGCTCAGGTTTAACAAAATATTTAATTTTATGATAAGGTGTTTGTACCAATATTGGTATGGATATATCCAAATGTTGTAGACAATCTCTTTAAATTTTCAATTTCATATCTGTGTTTATGTAATACCTCTTAATTTATAAACTGAAAGTTTTGTGGCTTGCAGACGTTATGGTTTAGTTTAGCGTTGTCTCACCCTCTTTAGGCCGCTAAGAGATGAGTTCTATTCCCAACTTGAGTGTATGAGTTGTATGACGTTCCAATTACAAAATCACTGAAACAATCAGCAATGAAAATGCTAAATCAATGGTACGAGTTTGTCTCACCCTAAATATTTTTGCAAATCAACTACTCCGATAAGTTTTCAATTATCAGAACCAGTGAAATTTTGTGTTGCTAAGCATATTGTAAATTTCAAGATATACCAGGTTGACCGACCCTCGCCCGTTGGTTTTAATTCACTTCTGTTACAAGTATCATGGTAATCGGGCTATTAAAGATCACACCAACAACCAAATATACCAAATATAACTTCTCTTCAAAGTTAAAAGAGAAGTTTTTCCTAATAGTGTTAAAAAACTACCACAAAAAATAATGTTCCTGGTGTCAAAAGATATATAACATTTATGCCCAAGTAATAGGTGTACAGAACATGTAGCTCATTCTCCAAAGAATTCCTAAATCCTAACGTTTAATAAAAACAAATGAAAAATGAGGGAAAGGAGATAGCCACAGCGTTCGTTTCGTATAAGCAATTTCAAACCAATAACTGAAGGAATCGACTTGGACATTTGATTTTAGCAATCTAGAAGCAAACCAAATCCTTTACTATTTTTCCTCATATTTTTTATCTTGGGTAAATTACTGTTCTAAAATACTTTAAAGGAATCAAACTAATCGAGATAAGGTTTCAGTTCATTAAATTTAATTTGTAACAGAATCAGTTAGCATTGACTAATAAATTTTATTGCATCTAACTATCTCGTTATTGTCACGATATAATAGCTTTTATTTCTTCAAGAAAAAGGAAATTCGCCTGTATCAAAGAACAATAGTTGTTGGATTGGCAATTATTCTCAATCCAAATATACACTATGAAATGTTTGTACTTTTTCCTTGATTGGTAATAAAGTGTATATGCACATTTGAATTATTTGTAATTGGGTAATACTACTCTAAATTTTAATACCTATCCATAATATATTATCTCTACTTTTAGTATTAAGGCTTTCTCAACTATTACATTGTTCAATTACATCATTACATTTCTTTTTCCAGTATAATCCCCATATAAGTTACATAGCCTATACATATAAAAAAGCAAATTTTGTTTCAGCCTGATGAAGGGTATTGATAAAAAATTAAGTAACAGTAACTGTATGTTTTAATCGGATGGCTATTCTAACCAAAATCACAACTGTGAAACCTAAGAAATCCCCATTGTATAATACAACTTTTGTTATTTAAATACAACATAAAATAAGTCAATCGACCACAATCATTTTCATGATCCCTATGAAAATAATTACAACATTTCTCCGAAAATGTTTATAATATGTAAAAAGAACATTTTTAGTTATTTTTACATATTATGCAGTACTTAAACGTGAAAAATGTAAAATTAAAGTGATCGAAAATTATCCTGGGATAGCTGTAAAGCTTGTATCTAGGAACTTGTCCTAAGATTACCTCCATTGCTTGCTGGTTGGCGTTCATATTGGTAAATATGTAATTAGTATTATTTTAAACGGCCTTACAAATCAATTTACAAAATTGTCAATATCTCTCTCTCTCTCTCTCTCTCTCTCTCTCTCTCTCTCTCTCTCTCTCTCTCTCTCTCTCTCTCTCTCTCTCTCTCTCTCTCTCTCTCTCTCTCTCTAATTTAGTTATTTATAAAACGATCTAGGATGATAATGCATATCAATAGACAGTTATCTATCTACATGATACATATTTTATTTTCATCTTTAAAAAGTCGATTAAGTCAGTTTACATTATGCCGTTATTTTTGCGTTTCAATTGGTAACCATGTTTGATAATAATAATTTAACTATATTCAGTATCAATTTTTCTGAACAAAAATATTGCTAAAAATAGAAGTGTCGCTTCAATTTTAGCGTGAGAGCCGTTCAATCTAAAAAGGGTCTTAGGGAATACATTTTAATATATATTCAAGGGAGAAATGTTAGAGTTGCCTCTTATTGTGAAGTGTGCTTGTTATTCAGCAGAGAGAACATAATATATTGGCCAACAGCACCGTTAAAGCGTATACTCGAAGGGAGAAATAAATGTATGAAATAAACATAGGATAAACATCATTTAACAAGCCTTAGCAAATAAACCTTTTGAAGATACTTTTTGGTGTTTTGCACTAAAGTACAACATTTTATTACCTTAAGGTAAAGGTTTTTATCACAGGAAACCCCCTACCCACCTACAGTTTTAACCAATTTTAACAATGTTGGAAAGAGTTCGACATGAAAACGTTAAATAAAATAAATATTTGTAAAGTAGGATTTGCCCTACAATTTGAGATCAGGTTCATGGATTTTTACATTAATGCACATGAACATATGAATTACTTGAAGAAAATATAAACGTTAGAAGTGTTCTTTAAACTCATTGAGGGCGTTCACAAGCATCCACCGCAAAACTGTTTGTTTACGTTTTTGCCTAAGACGTAACAAAGCCCACAAATAAAATGACTGAAATTAGTCACGTGGTTGGCAAAACGTAAAGAAAACCTCTTTTGCGGTGGATGAAGGTGAACGGGTCCATTGTGAAGCTTAAGACCCATAAAAATGTGTGGGAGAAATAGAAATAAATGTATGAAATAAACATAGGATAAACATCATTTAACAAGCCTTAGCAAATAAACCTTTGGAAGATTTTTTTTGGTGTTTTGCACTAAAGTACAACATTTTATTACCTTAAGGTAAAGGTTTTTATCACAGGAAACCCCCTACCCACCTACAGTTTTAACCAATTTTAACAATGTTGGAAAGAGTTCGACATGAAAACGTTAAACAAAATAAATATTTGTAAAGTAGGATTTGCCCTACAATTTGAGATCAGGTTCATGGATTTTTACATTAATGCACATGAACGTATGAATTACTTGAAGTGAAAATATGAACGTTAGAAGTGTTCTTTAAACTCATTGAGGGCGTTCACAAGCATCCACCGCAAAACTGTTTGTTTACGTTTTTGCCTAAGACGTAACAAAGCCCACAAATAAAATGGCTGAAATTAGTCACGTGGTTGGCAAAACGTAAAGAAAACCTCTTTTGCGGTGGATGAACGTGAACGGGTCCATTGTGAAGCTTAAGACCCATAAAAATGTGTGGGAGAAATAAATCACCAGAAGTCAGAGAAAGAATGTTTTAATTAGTATTTTATAATAGCAAAACAAGAACACCAAAAGTAAACAAACATTTTCAAATTAACATGTGTTGATAAAAACGTATGAAATAAAACAATTCACTAAAGGTAAATGGTCGCCACAAATGTATTACTTAGGCTTACTGAAAAATAGATTTGAAAAGTATCAGTGATTACATTGAAAAAAGTAGGATTCTAGAGCAATTTAAAAATATCTGTGTGATTCAGATTTTATTGATAGTAATGAAACCAAAATCCTGTCAGCATTGAGATTAAAAAACATCAATGTATTTATATATCTGTGTGGCTAGTGCCTCATATGAGAACGCTCTGTTGTACAGAGTATAGGTCGAAGTCAATGGTCCTTCAATCACACTAGAACCGTCCCAGAAATCTGAAGGTATTTGAAGTGACAAATTTGAAACTGCATTGAAATTGAACAGGCTTATCAATCCTAATAAGAATATTTAGGATACATCTATTTGTATATATTTAAAATACTGTTACAATCAATCATTCGTTTCCCCCCATTAACCTACTATATTTTATTTTAGGTCATATAGTTTCATGATAGTTTTGGCATTCTTTAGGTGTGTATGGATACTATAAGTGAAAGAATATGGGATCGGTTTTAGTAATGAAAGTTAGTTCAGAACTAACACATTTCATACAAAAAATTGTTGAACGGAAAACCAAATATTCATTTTTTAAAAAGTAACCCTGATGAATAATAACGGGTGAATAAAAATTTTCTATTGTATGTATTACATGGATTGTAAACATGACAACAAAAAACAGCCCACAGTTCTTAATATATAATAAAAATAAGGAAATGAGCTAAATACTCTTTAACTTTCCTCAATTTTAATGATTCTTAAGTATTTATTGTAGTTTTATAGACGTATTTTGAAATAATTGTATTTCAAATTGATATCAATTTAATTTGATTGCAGTATATTTAACGGAGATTAATTTCATTCATGTGTTTATTACATGGTATATCTTTTTCTATAAAATGTATGCATTATTATGTAAAAATTGCTTTACTGTTGAGACGAATAAGATTAAAGACGTTTTAAGATTAATACGTTTTATATGATTTTAAAACTTTAGTAAAACGTTTAGAATATGTCATACAGTGTGTTTGGTAGTCAGTGTCAAAAAATTTAAGGGGGTTTAATGCTTGTAAATTGCAACAAAATACACAATTTAGGCAGTTATATCTCGCTCCACCTTCCAGTAGCAGTCGTTTTTAACTTTTTTTAAATTTCTTGACAGTCTTAGTAAAATTTCGTTTTTCCATCTTTTACCATATTTATGCACACTTTTTTGCACGGAAAAATAGACAAAATTGTCTATCAGAATAAGTACAGTTTGTCCAATTTAAGCCCTCGTAAACTATTGTAAACTATACTTGAAAACAAATTTTTTGAAAGTTAAGAAAAAGGACAGTATAATTATCGGAACAAAATTTTTATTCGTCAAGCTACAAACTGTCAAATATCACAAAAACTTTCAAACATTCTAAGCTTTGAAGTGAAATACTAAAAGTGATCTTTCCTACTTTTCTAAAGTCCAGGAATTGGCATTAAACAAAATTATTGAACTGTTTTCGTTATAATTACTTAGAACCTGTTAACTTCCATGAAACTTCCTTGAAGGATCGTTCCCAAGGAAGTTTTCAGGAAAACTTCATTGGTTTTTCGTATAATATACATAACATTAAACGTCTTAAAATTTAGAACAGTAAGTCACAAATCCCACCTCAAAAGGTCGAATTTATCGCTAGATATTGCATAATGTTATTGCTATATGATTTTGATTATGATTTTGATATTGAAAGTTTGATTGCCTGCCATTTTCTCATCAGTAAACCATTTGAAGTGCAGTTTATGGGATTAGACTCTACTAAGGCCTTTAAGTTTATGTGCATATTTAGGCTGTATTTAGGCTATGCTTATATTTCAGATTTTGGACTGACTCCTATTGGACCGTCCCCCTGAGAGACCATCCTGTAGGTTGTGACACGGATAAATAGGTTACTATTATCAGTAATGTTTTGTGGAAGTTGGTATTTTGATCAAATGTGGTGTAAAGGTTATTAAATGAGTTCGAGACTTAATAGTCGCCCAGTATTTTGTGTGTGTGATAATTTATAACTATGATAATTATTTCGTGTGAGACCGGGCAATTATTAAGTTCAACGCCAATTCTTGCTTCTTAGGCAAGGTTACTTATAGCATATCATTTTAAAGCTTAGAATATGGGGAAGTTTAGGTAATATTTGACAGTTTGTAGCTTGATCAATTAAGAATTTTACTTCAGAAAGTTATAGTGTCCTATTTCTTAATTTTTCAAAAAATGTTATTAAGTAGATTTTACAAGGCTTTGCGAGGCCTTAATTTGGATGAAGTGTACTTATTACAATAGATAATTTTGTATACTTTCTGAAAATGTCATTGAAAAAAAATAAGTTTGTTAAAAGTTAATAAACACCAGGTTTTATGAAGAATTTTTTAAGTTTGAAATACGTTAAGATTACTTTTACCGGAGGAGGTTGGAGCGAGATGTAACAGCCTAAATTGCGAATTTTTCTTGCATTTTACAAGCATTACTACCCCTAACATTTTTTGACACTGACTACCAAATACTATGTATATAAACAATACAAACCAATTACATGATGGACGTAAGCAAGTCGGCCTTTCGTTGTTAATTAAATATAAAAACAACTATTATATGGTATGAAATCCAAGAAAACAAATCAATACATTGTTTCATAATTTCTTTATCAGCTAGTAAAAAGCAATTTTGAAAGAATGTTCTGGTAAGAAGATAAGAGGTTTATAAAGTCGCATCACAGTGGCCGTAATGTGAGTGGCTGCTGCAGTCAACGGCGCCACAGATTATCAGAGGCTTGGCGAGCCACATCACAGTGGCCGTAATGTGAGTGGCTGCTGCAGTCAACGGCGCCACAGATTATCAGAGGCTTGGCGAGCCACATCACAGTGGCCGTAATGTGAGTGGCTGCTGCAGTCAACGGCGCCACAGATTATAAGAGGTTTGGCGAGCCACATCACAGCGGCCGTAATGTGAGTGCTGCTGCAGTCAACAGCGCCACAGATTATAAGAGGTTTGGCGAGCCACATCACAGCGGCCGTAATGTGAGTGGCTGCTGCAGTCAACGGCGCCACAGATTATCAGAGGCTTGGCGAGCCACATCACAGCAGCCGTAATGTGAGTGGCTGCTGCAGTCAACGGCGCCACAGATTATCAGAGGCTTGGCGAGCCACATCACAGCAGCCGTAATGTGAGTGGCTGCTGCAGTCAACGGCGCCACAGATTATCAGAGGCTTGGCGAGCCACATCACAGCGGCCGTAATGTGAGTGGCTGCTGCAGTCAACGGCGCCACAGATTATAAGAGGTTTGGCGAGCCACATCACAGCAGCCGTAATGTGAGTGCTGCTGCAGTCAACGGCGCCACAGATTATAAGAGGTTTGGCGAGCCACATCACAGTGGCCGTAATGTGAGTGCTGCTGCAGTCAACGGCGCCACAGATTATAAGAGGTTTGGCGAGCCACATCACAGCGGCCGTAATGTGAGTGGCTGCTGCAGTCAACGGCGCCACAGATTATAAGAGGTTTGGCGAGCCACATCACAGCGGCCGTAATGTGAGTGGCTGCTGCAGTCAACGGCGCCACAGATTATAAGAGGTTTGGCGAGCCACATCACAGTGGCCGTAATGTGAGTGGCTGCTGCAGTCAACGGCGCCACAACTTATAAGAGGTTTGGCGAGCCACATCACAGCAGCCGTAATGTGAGTGCTGCTGCAGTCAACGGCGCCACAGATTATAAGAGGTTTGGCGAGCCACATCACAGCGGCCGTAATGTGAGTGGCTGCTGCAGTCAACGGCGCCACAGATTATAAGAGGTTTGGCGAGCCACATCACAGCAGCCGTAATGTGAGTGGCTGCTGCAGTCACAGATTATCGCGTTTGGTACGGGGAAATTCTGAGAGAATCTGGAGTGCCTGTATCAACAGTGTAACAGCATTTAAGATCAAAGTAAAATTTAAAAATTGAAAATTAGCACAATAGTTTACAACACTATTATTCTAATACATGGATTTAATCACATTTTTTAAATAGATGTTTCAGGTCCGAGGAGTGATATATTTAATAAATAAATTAATTAATAAAGTTTATTTGTTCTAACGTCAGAGATGGGATTTTTTTTTATTTATTTCGTCGTGTTTAAGAGTTTTATGATCTTTAATTTAAATAGTATAACGTTCTTTGTTATTAAAAAGTGTAAACCTTGACAAGACTGATATCATGTTCAACTGAGGCTAGTGAAGAAACGATTTTAATTAGTGTTTTTATCTTATTAAAAAAAAAGAATGGTTAATACAACATTTTAAAACCTTTAGTAAAGAAAAGTTGACACAATTAAATCAATCAATTATGTTTCATTTTAGTTTATGTCTCTATTATATTTTTAATTGTCTATTTATTTTAGGTTTATAATCAGTTTATTAGAAATACTTCTAAATCCGAGATACTTTTGAATAACCGAGTTGAATAATATCGTATACTCTGCAGTAACTGAAAACATTTCAGTTTACTAAAAAATGTACAACAAGTCGCTTATTGTAAAAGTTGCCTCTTCATTTATGTTTTAAAGTGCATATGGAAGTGTTTGGAGATTGCAATTTACCTAATTGAAGTAACTCAAAATAGAACAAACTGTGAGTAAAATATATACAGAAGTGTTTCCTCAAAATATGTAGTCTTAAAACGGTGACCACTTATATTCTGAGTTTAAATTTGGTATCTTTCTTGACATAGTTTTAAAGAAACTTTTTAGTAGTCACACCAACTTGGGAATATGTTTTGGCTTCCCCAAGAACATGACATTTAACATATCAGTCATACATTTAGCATTACTCGAATTAACATTTTTTTCTAATACTTGTTTCATACACCACATAAATAGGGTGGTTGAAAAGTAACTTGCTCCCCCCTCCCTTAACTTTTTAACTATTTGTATTTGAGATATTTGAAATTGGTTTGCGGCAACCTTCTTGGATACGAGGGGTCTTTTTTATAACTAATCATCATTATTGTAGCCCTTTATAGCTAAGAGGTTTGCGGCAAACCGATTTCATACCTCTCAAATAGTTAAAAAGTTTAGGGGGGGGGGGTGCAAGTTACTTTTCAATCACCCGTATATATTGTTGTACTGAAATTTATTTGTAATAATAATGTATTAAAACTGACTGTAAGTGAATGTAATGAAAGACGTTTCCATGACTAATAACACATGTTTTTGGAAAATATTCAATCATAAAATGTATTACTTTATTACTACTTAAAACCGTTCTCAGTGCCTCACGTTTACACGGTATTTTTATTCTCAGTATTGGGGGAACAGGGAATTTACTCGGACATTTTCTTCGCCTCTTTCCCAGATCATGGGGTAGGCCGACTGCACTGAGGTTTAAATTTAATGAACCACACACGGGTTGAAACAGTTATTAGCTTAATTTTGTCAATTTGGGGGCTACAAAAATTGTCCATATAAGGATAACATGGTCACTTTGAAGAGCTGTAAGATGAAACCCGGATTTCTCCAATCATGGGACTGGGTCCAATCGATTTCTCATGGCAAAACCCACATTACAAAAATATATTACAGAAAAATATCTAGCCCATACAAACCGTGCTTTGTTTAGAGTATATGAAGTATCGGTGGTCAACAAAGATATTTGAATGTTTCCGTCACTGTACGGGGATGACGGCCATGCCAGTGCTTCTCTTTGTTGACCCGCGATTGTCGAAGGCAATATCTAGCCCAATGACCCGGTCTGATAATGGCACATTTCCTCACTTTATCCCGATGTCCGACTAGTTTATGTCGGGAACTCCATCGTTTATGTTCCAACTCCTACTCCTGCTCCATGACGCGAATACTTCTGGGGAAAACAAGCCAGTAACTCAACAATATTTTCTTATTTTTGACGTTTAGTTGGCAAGGCAAGATCTCAAGACATTTTCATATGGTAAATATTGTGGTCCTTATTTAATTTCTTAGAATAGGCCTAGTGAAATACATAAGAAATTACTGTTTAAAACGATGACCTCGCACTTTATTTGCTCAATTAAAATGTATTTTATAACCCGACCAATATGATAATGTCATAATAGTATATCAGTTAAATAACTATTTCCAAAAAAAATTGTGAATTGTAGAAAATCATAATGTACAATTAGAGTGGTCTTTTTATAAAAGTTTTTTTTATTCACTCTTTTATTTTTTGTATTGTTTACTAAAATGTTACAGTTTGACAAACTTCCTCAATCGTTTAATTTGATTAACAATACCCAATTACATGATGGATTTATGAGATATGTGATCGTTTAAGTGTAAGTGCCTAAATTTGCCAATTTCACTCTGCGACTTTCTTGGAAGTGTAAGGAAACAGATTGATAAGAGAAATCAATACATCTTAACTACAAATAGAAAATTGAGTTGTTTCAACTTTGGTGCTTGGACTAAGGAAACGCTTTTCCACAGTAAAACTTAAACTTTTAACTTTAATTATGTAAAGAGCTAGTTGATGGAACATAAGTTTAACAAAATGTAACCTTAAAAAATATTTCCTTTAAAAACTGTTTTATATTTGCTAAATTTGACACATTCTTGGCGTGGTTGTTTAAATTGGGTAACCACTGGAGACCTTATTGTTTTTATGTTCAAGTAATAAAATTAATGTGGAATGAAAAACATTTTTGAAGTTTATTAACATCTTTCACTATATTCCATATATACAATATTTCGATGAATATAAAATTAAACTGTTTGGACGAAGGTATAATGTACCTAAATTAAGATCACACAGTTATACGAGAACTAAACCTTACAAATCCATGTTTTAATAGGCATAAGTGCTACATTTTGTATGGGTCTTAAGCTTCCCAATAAATTAAAAGAACACTTCTAAAATTCAAATAGTTCATATGTTCATGTGCATTAATATAAAAATCCATAGCCTTAATTTCAAATTTAAAATTTAATAAAAATGGTAGATCTAAATGTTTTTAGCTGTATTTACGCCATAGGTTTTTTATTTGAGATTTTATTGTGTGTCATAAACGCCTTTATGGAAATCCATTATCAATACTTTTCAAGTTCATCTAGGTTGAATGTTCATCTGTGCCACTTAGTCAAAATAGCAGAATATAAAATTTTGCTTGTGTTTAGGCCAGGGGCATTTGGGTATAGACATTATTATTATATTTTTTTTTATTTTTTGGGAAGCAGTCCAAACCTACCCAAAGTTTTTTGACTATGATTATGAAAAAATATGAAAATTTTTTTTGTAATCTTATTGGAAAATTTTATTTTATTTTTTGGGACACTAAAAAATGGCAATAAATACATAAATGCGTAACAAACACAGGAAGCATACGCCAATTGGCTAGAGTCCAGGGATGGTGATAATGTGATGACCGAAATCGGAGGATACGATGGTTTATTTGCATTTGGAGTTACTGCGCCAGTTTTGCAACCCAGCGAGCCTAGGGGACGTCTCAAGCTGCTCAATACCAATCCCACCATTACCAGAGTTGAACTTCATCTTTTATTGCATAGAAGAATATCATTTTGCGAAATCAGATAGATTTTCAATTAACCTAATTTAGCATGCTTTACTGAGATTTTATAACAAAGTAGAAACTTGGATATTTAAAACATACATTATGTTATATTAGCTTATGGCACTGAAAGTAATATTCTTAGAATCATTTCTCTGTTTAATGACCTATTTTGAAATTTTATATAGCCTATTTCTAATCAATAATTTTCATACATGTACGAAAAGAAGTATTTTATTACAGTTGGTGACATTGACTTGTTTATACTCAGATGTCGTAAAATACTAGAAATTAGAATGTAGAGTTGGAACGTAAACGATGGAGTTCCCAACATAAACCAATGGCGTTGCTGGGATAAAGTGCGGAAATGTGCCATTAGTGGAGCGGGTCGCCGGCTAAATATTGCCTTCGACAAACATTATTTGGAAATGGATCACTTGGCAAAGGAACCTCCATCACCTACTGTTCAACATAAAACGTTTTAGTTTATAACTACATAATTATCTTTTCGTATTGCTAAAAAGCAGTATTTTATCGATGAAAATGTGAAATAATTACATAAAAAATGTTTCATTGTTTATTTTTTGGCCAAACCTTTAAATTACAGTTCTCTTTTGATAGGAGAAAAAATAATTTAAATAATCATTTTTCTTAAATTCATTCCGAACTGTCCAAAAAACGATACGAGTTCCTCATGCAGTGCGCTATCATAAGGAGGGAATTCCCAAATACAACTTTTTTTACATTATTCTCATTTTTGCTGTAGCCTATCGGTGTACCATATTTTCTTACTATGTCAAGTATAGCTGGGTGATGAAATAGTAGTTTTCAACACTAGGAGCAAAAGTTGCTCTTTTTGATACGCAATCGTGTTTTAAAAACGAGGCGAAGCCGAGTTAAAAAAAACTATAAGAACAAAAGACAATTTTGCTCCAAGTGATGAACAACGTTATTTATCATAATGGGGATTTATACTTTTAATCGTTAAAATATTAACTATAAAGTTGTATCTTCGAGGTTATATTTACAAAGTAAGTAATACACAGTGCTAAAATTTCTGTTACTTACATACTGTGCTCGTTATGACGTTTGCATATAGAAATTCTGCGTCTCAAAATTAATAAATAAAATATATTAAGCAAACAGCTGACTTTTCAGTCCTAGGACTTGAATAATATCCCGGCTGATTTTTCAGTCCTAAGACAAAAAAAAGGAACGTTTGTGGTACTATTGATAGAACAAAAATGGGCTGATTTCGTGCAGAATGATAAAAAGTTTTATACAACTTTTGGGATACGTCATTAAATCTAAAAAATCTAGGAAACATTGAATTACATAAAGGTGTTTTGTAGTAAATTTCTGTAATATAATGTGGTCAATAATACATTAGTCGTCCTTGCATCCGCATTTTGCCTACTGGTAGGCCTAATACGCTTACAAGCCAAGACACTACTAGAGACCTCAATATTGTAAATTTTGAAAAGAATAGTTGGTTTGCCATTTTCTTTGTCAACAAACTTATCCAAAATTTTACCAAGTGACGACCATCAAGTTATATTTAATTTCATTAACTTGATATTTACTCATTAAAGGATTTAAAAAGCTTTTTAAATTTTAATTGGTCATTACGAGATTTTCATTTAGTCCTTTTTTTATAGATGTATTCTGTTCGCAATTTAGTTTACACCTTAAAAATATTAATCGTGTTATCTTGGCAATGTAACTTTATTGATGTTTTAGTACAGTCTTGAAGCATTGCCACAATTTTTATCTAAAAATTCAGAATACCCAACCCTAAATTAAGTGAAGTACTAAAAGGGATGAGTACATACTTTTTAATTTTTTTTACAGTTAAAATGGGATAAAATAAAAGATTAATTGCCAAAAGAAGTCTTTTCTTATTCCGAATCCCAGGCGTGTTAGGTTTGTAGCTCGGCATTTTACATGCATACAGCTGTCTGGAGTTCGATTTGACATTGGGATTCCTCCCATCCATAGCTCATGGCCCTCACCAGTTTGTTGTCGAACGCTCAGGCGTTATTTGTTTACTCGCCTCTCCTCTGAATCTCTTATAAACCCTCCGCGTTCACATTTATTTACCTCAGATAGTGGGAGTTGAGTTTGCTTACATATGATGCATTAAACTATTTGTGTGAAATTCCTGTTTTGATTGATTTGTGTAACAAATATTCCTATTATTTGCAGAACAATTTTATGCCTTTTATAATTTTGCGAATTGTTAAGAAAGCAAATAATGGATAGCTCCTTTTCTCTTTATGGTCCATGAGGAATAATCCCTATCAAGAACTTTTACAAAATTGTTAAAAGCTGTAGAGAAAAGTATTTTATCACTAATAAATTTGAATTAGATTATGTACTTATTATTATTTTGGACATGGGATATACCCATGTTATTCCTACAAAAGAGACAAATTAAAATGATACTAGAAAGAAAACAAGCAAGGAGTTTAAAGTGCTCATATAAACGCAATTAAAATGGTGTAAACCAAAACATTTGCTAGCTAGACAATCATTCTGTAAAAATACCGCTTGTGTGTATCTAGGGGCAAAATGCAAAGTCAAGCTCCAATTTGGTTTTCCTCTTTATCGTGTGAAACACAGATGGTTGGCGGAGTGTGAATCTTGTTGGAGATAATGATTAGATAATGATGCGCCGACAGCGACAGCACCCCGCTCACCGCTCAGCCGCGCCCGATGCCTTCAGGCTTGGCTTTTATAATAAGCGAGGAATAAAGTCAACAATTTACTGGATAATGAGTATCTATCAATATTCTAGGCTCATCACCACTTATTTTTACTAGTATTCTTTTTTTAAATCGAGCAACTTCATTTTGAATACATCACATATATATATATATATATATATATATTTAGGCCCACGTTGAGTCCTAAATCAATTACACATGTCCAATCAAATATTGTGATTACCATTCACCCTAAACTGCACTTATTTACAGCAATTACATTAACAGATATTTAAAATGCTCAACCCAATCCCAATGTTATTCTAATAGGAAATTTTCAATTTCAAATTATGGCTAGCACCTTTACTTTAAATCCGGTTCTCATTAACTTTTGGCGGAAACAACACAGGCCAAGCCCTATTCAAAAACACAAAATAACTTAATAATCAGTTGGAAATTGTAGGTTTCAGTAACATAAACCCCATTAGCATATTAAATAAGTACAGACATTGAAAAATAATTTAAAATGAAATATTGTCAATAACCATCAATTTGTAACCAAACATCCAAGTTCACTGGAGATATTAATGCTTTGTTTTGGTTGCAAGGAGTTTTAAGTGTTACAAAGCCCAATAAACATACCAAGCCCACACTTACACAAAAATCTGCATTTCAACAATCACACAGCAAGTGCGGTATCGGGAAAAAGGAAAGGCTGATATAAAAAGGGAAAAGTTAGGAAAGGGACGAATAAGTCTTATCACTCCCCTGGGTATTTTTAGGATTATGTTTATTTGCATACTTACTTTTATAGTATTAGGTATAGGCTGTGAATTCGATAAACTTTTATTTGTAGAATTGAATATTTTATGTTTTTTATTTATTTTGTTCGTTCAATTTTATCTCATTATCGATATGATAAACTCATATATATTGAGATAGAAACACAATACCAATTTCGAGCATCTTAGATCTTTATGTCTCATCAATACAATTCCTCTTAGATCTACACCAGTGATCTAAAATCATTTTTGCAGAATGATTGTACTAACTACTCCAAGCGCTTTAGAGGAAATACTGTCAAAATTAAAATTTGTTTCTGGCCATATCGTGAATTGAAATCGTCAAGTTTTGAAAAGAAATCTAAGACGCCTTACAGCAATACTATAACGGATGCCCAGGAATAAGGAGAATGACACCTCCGTCCCTTTGCTACCTTTTCTCCATTTTCATATCCACTTTTTATACATCTGTAGTGTATCTGTTATAGTCTTATTTGCTGATAGTATCATAGCTTTAGAACAAGGTCTCTTTGTATGGGGGGATGTACGGGGTGTTCGAAAACTCTCTATACTCCATGGGATGATTCACATAATTTTTGCTGGAATTCAAAGGAATTCTTGGTTTTCCGTTTAGCAGTCGATGTATTTGTGTTACTCAAAATTGGACCTGGCCCTTGGATGTGTAGGCCTATGCTTACTCTGACGTCCCTTTTGTAAGTAATGCAGTACATCCCCTATCTGTTCTAGCTTACAATATAATTCCTTAACATTACAATACAATTTATGGTACGGTTCCTGAAAGCCAGTACTGTAATGAAGATTAACATAAGCTACTTGAGATCATTGCAACAGAAAAAACAAAAAACTACACGCTAAAAAACCATTACTTGAATCTTACACACTAAATAACAATACAAGAGCTAACAAAATTACGCATATATATAAATAAGCCAAAGTATGACAAAACACTCGTAGAATATTAAATTTACATAACATAATAACAACATCTTAAAGAACATCATTAGGGCCTAATACATTAAGAACATACTTGTTGTAGAGAAAATTATTTTAATCGCAAATATATTTGAAGTAAATAATTTTATTTATTATCATTTCGGCCTTGGGATAGCTCAAATTAAATTATAATGTAGATACCAGAAGAAAACAAGCAAGGATTTTGAAGTTCTCATATAAACTCAATTAAAATGGTAAAATTTTAACCAGATGATTCAGAACGAAGCCGTAAACCAAAACATTTGCTAGTTAGACAATCATTCTTTAAAAATACCGCTTGTGTGTTGTGTGTATCTAGGGGCAAAATGCAAAGGCAAGCTCCAATTTGATTTTCCTCTTTATCGTGTGAAACACAGATGGTTGGCGGAGTGTGAATCTTGTTGGAGATAATGATTAGATAATGATGCGCCGACAGCGACAGCACCCCGCTCACCGCTCAGCCGCACCCGATGCCTTCAGGCTTGGCTTGGATAATAAGTGAGGAATAAAGTCAAAAATTTACTGAATAATGAGTATCTAGCAATATTCTAGGCTCATGACCACTTATTTTTACTAGTATACTTTTTTTAATCGAGCAACTTAATTTTGAATATATCACATAGTTTTAAAAAATGTTACGTTGCGACCTAAATCAATTACACACGTCCAATCCAATATTTTGGTTATCAGTATTCACCCTAAACTTCGATTATTTACAGCCATTATATTAACAAATATTTAAATTCTCAAAAATCAATTCTCAAATTCAAATCCAATTCAAATTTTAAATTTCAACTATGGATAGCACCTTTATTTTAAGTCTGGTTCTCATTAATTTTTGACGAAAACAACTTACAGGTCAATCCCTATTCAAAAACACAAAAAAAACTTAAAAATTAATTGGAAATTATAAGTTCTAGTCACATAAAAACCCTAGCATATTAAATAAGTACCTACACTGAAAAATAATTTGAAATATAATATTGTCAATAACAGTCAATTTGTAACCAAACATCAAAGTTCACTGGAGACATAAATTCTTCGTTTTTGTTGCAAGGAGTTTTAAATGTTACAAAGCCCAATGAACATATTAAGCCCATACCTACACAAAAATCTTCATATCAAAAATCACTCGGCAAGAATCGGGAAATAGGAAAGGCTGATATAAAAGGGGGAAAGTTAGGAAAGGGACGAGTAAGTCTTATAACTCCCCCAGGTATTTTTAGGATTATTTTTATTTGTATACTTACTGATTACTGGTATAGTCTTTATGAGTTGTGAATTCAATAAACTTTGCTTTGTAAAATTGAATATTTTATGTTTTATATTTATTTTGTTCGTTCAATTTTATCTCATTTATCAATATGATGAACGCATGTATTAAGAGAGAAACACAATACCAGTCTCGAGCACCTTAGATCTTGATGTCTCATCTACACAATTCCTCTTATATCTACACCAGTGATCTACAATCATTTTTGCAGAATGATTGTCCTAAGTACTCCAAGCGCTTTAGAGGCAATACTGTCAAATTTAAAATTGGTTCTGGCCATATCGTGAATTGAAATCGTCAAGTTTTGAAAAGAAATCTAAGACGCCTTACAGCAATACTATAACGGATGCCCAGGAATAAAAGGAGAATGACACCTCCGTCCCTTTGCAACCTTTTCTCCATTTTCATATCCACTTTTTATACATCTGTAGTGTATCTGTTATAGTCTTATTTGCTGATAGTATCATAGCTTTAGAACAAGGTCTCTTTGCATGGAGCGATTTACGGGGTGTTCTAAAACTCTCTTTCTAAACTTTATGGGATGATCCATATAATTTCCAGTCTTATTTCGCTTGGTTTTCCGTTTATCAATCGGTATGTGTTTTTTGTTTTTCGATACAACGGGGTTACTTTCAAAAGACACACGGCAACTTTGACTATAATTTCATATATCGAGAAAAATTTAAAAGATAAATTCGACAATTTTTTAAATTTTGAATACAATTTCAAGTTTAAACCGTTTTATTTATATGGCAGGGGTTTAAAAAGTTTCTTTATAAATATTTCACATCTTTTTCATATTAACGAATATTTTCATATGCATTTAATTACAAAAGTTGTATCATTTATAAAAGCACACCCCAAATTTTTAAAATCGGGTGGAAAACAAGAGAGATAAAGTAGTTGAAATTAAACTGTCACATCCAACGAGGAGCGGCACAACAACGACTGTTAATTAAATTTATACATAATGTCACAATCATTAAAAAAAGTAATTATTTAATCAAATATAAGTCAAGGAGACCCATTTCACAAATGATACCATAAAACTTATCATTAAAGCCATAGAAACTTTAGGCTTAACCTTTCAGCTGAAAAAAATAGTCAGCACAGAAACATTTACAAGCAAAATAATTCAGTTGACATGTTTAAAATCGAAATACCGTACTTGAACTGAATACTGATCGTGCCACATTAGTGACACTGGTTGTGCTTCCCACTCGTAATTGGGAAGGCAGCACAGCACAGCAACGCCCAGAACAGCACAGCACAGAACGGCATGGCACAGCACAACACAACATAGCACAAAACAGAACATCACCGGCACGGTACAGCACATCACAGCCCAGAAAAGCACAGTACAGTACAGCACAGAACAGAACAGCACAGCAAAACACAGCACAGAACAGAACAACACAGCACAGCACGTCAAAACATGGTTCAGCACAGCACAGCATGGTACAGAAAATCACGACACAGGACAGAAAAGCGCAGCACAGCACAGTAAGGCACGGTACAGCACAGCACAGCAAGGGACAGTACAGCACAACACAGCACGGTACAGCACAGCACAGCAAGGGACAACACAGCACGGTACAGCACAGCACAGTACGGCACAGCACAGCATGGTACAGCAAATCATAAAGCAGCACAGAAAAGCACAGCACGACACGGCATTGCACAACTCAGTGGTACAACACACTGGTCGGCCTATGGACGCCATAAAGCCCCCTTCCCGGCTGCGGATTACCCGGTTTTGCTTTATGGGCTCAGCCCCAGCCCCAACTTTGGAATTACCGCCACTCGTACAGTCGCACACGTCGTTACGGCAATCCCACCCTCTCTGATAACCAACAGTTTATTTATTTTTATATTTGAGTGGTGGTAAGGTTTAAAACATTGAGTTGATATAAGTAATGGAGTTTTCAACAATATAAACAAATATATATTAGAGATCTTTGTTCCCAAATTCGTAAATATTTCAACAATTAGCTAAAAGATAAATTGCTGATAACATGCTCAGTTAATTTAAACATTATAAGGTGTATAATTTTGGTAACCCAAAAATACAATGCCAATTTTTAAACTTTAAAACAGAAATGATAGATTTAACTAATCTATACTTATTTAATACGCTAAGGTTTTTTTTTGTCTTGAGAACTCCTCCTACAATTTTCAACCGATTTTCATGTTTTTTGTGTCGTTGGATAGGGCTTGGCCTGTAGTTGTTTCGGCCAAAAATTGATAAGAATCGGACTGAAAATAAAGGCGCTATCCACCATTGAAATCTCAAAATTTCCCATTTAAATAACATTGGAATTAAATAAAGCATTTTAAACATCTGATAATAATCAGCTGTAAATACGTGTTGTTTCGGTGATTAAAGAGATTCACAATATTGGATTGGTCGGATGTAATTGATTTATAGCTAAAAGTAACATTTGTATTGTATTAAAATAAATTGCTCAATTTCGAGCAACACATATACTAGTAGTATAATATTATGTTAATTAATGTGAGACTACCGGATGGAGGATTTATGCACTGTACTGTACATTTAATGGTTTATAAGCCTAAACAGTATTCAAAAGTGATATAACAATACTACTAGATCCTTTTTAAAACGTTACAAAAATATCTCCTGACTGATTTACCTTTAAAGTTTTATAAGTTAACTATCACCCATAACATATAAAATAATATTTCCATTTAAAATGTACAAAACATTTTAGAAACCCCTAAAAAATAATAGGCCTACTTTAAATTCAGGTTATACTTTATGTTAAGCGTTCATGGTTATAATTTTTTTTATCAATATTCTTTTAAAACTCACAAAGTTTGTGGATTTTAAGAGGAATTGATTGAAAATGTTGGATCACGGTGACATTATTTAATATTTAAATAAATAACAGGTTTGACCATTTTCAGTCAGAACATGTGATCAATCACCAGGTGTGATCAATTTCAACGGATAAAAGCTCCAACACTCCAACATTTTGGGGTGGCAATATTAAAAAATGTCAACTATCACGAAAACTTTATCTCAACTACATGTGTGTTTTAGAAAAATATTCATTATCATTGACCTTTTGGTTGGTTTTGTTGCTATTACCTGAAGACTCCTTAGAAATAACTATTAATTAGGCTAATTACTTTAGTAATTAAGATGTTAAAAGAAAGTCCATCGAGGGTTAGACAACTAAGCTGCAAAATAAAGGGCTAATTTTAGTCAAGTTGGTGTTTTTGTGGATTAAAAATTGCTAACTGAATAAAATTGTTATCAGTACCTAAGATAACAAAAGGGGTTTAGGTATATACTGATATTGTACTGTATTCTTGGCGTGGCGTAGGCTATATAATAAATTAACTTTAAAGTTTCAGAAAACATTATTATCAGAAGGTAAAAACGTTTCATGAAACTAAAATGTATTGAGTTAATACATGGAATTGATGAATAGGCCTAATGTATTATAACGATTCTAACTCCAAGGTGGGCAAATGTTCGAAAATGTAAACAAAGAATAAAACAGTCCCTCATAGGTATTCATATTAATATCCCTAAGATTAAACTGTGTCAACGATATTCCTAAAAAATTCTATAAAATTTGTTTAGCGTTGTTTTAAACGACGTTTTTAAAAAAAAATGTTCTTCCATTTTTTTTCCATTTTTCCAAATTGATTTTTTATGCACGCGTAAACGAAGAAAGGTACTGTATTTACTTCAACCCATTACATTCTTTGTAATAAATCAAAAATTAGATAAGATATTTGACATTATATTTCAAAAACGTCTCATTTACGAAAATTCATAAAAACTGTTATACTAGAGCAAACCAGCTCTAATATTCTGTTCCCCATTTAAACACTTTAGAACTAATATGAGTTCTTTAAACATACACCGAATCAAAACATTTAGTTAAAAAACTTCCCATAAAGTTAAAGTAATTTTTAGCTGCAATCTGATTTCATTATCGCCAAAGGACTGTCAACATACTCGTAACGGTATACCATAGATTTTTTTTAGTTACCTTTTTCGAAGAAGTTGGGCTCAGCGAGAAGAGATATCCTGACGGCACGTCACCGCCGCCGACACAAAGAACACCGGAACACGGAACACGGCACAGGGAACGGATCACGCCTCGGAACCTACTGGGATGGCAGCGTCGTCGCGACGCGGCGACCGAAGCCCCCCCCCCCCCCCCTCACCGTTACGGCAACCCCCTTCCAACCAATGGTCCACCACCCGCGGCTGTTGTGCCTGCTGCGCTTAAAAGCTTCCCCATCATAGCGATCCGACCTTAGAATTGACTTTCGCAATGTGTTCAAATTTCTTCAACTGAGAGTAGGTCGTACTTCGCAAGGTGGCTGAACGCATTTGAATTATTAACTGCATAATAAACGTGGGTTGGAATATTATTTTTTTTTTTTTAATAACTTTTATCAATTCATGCTAAATTAATTCAACCCTTGACCTGCTGGATGGAACGCAAAGAAACTAAAAGTAATCTAATAAAAGTTGCTCTTAGTCGTTATACAAAACAATTCAATCTGATTCATAAATTATTAGAAAATGGTATCATGATGGTTTTGAGAAATTTATTCATTGTATATGAAGATGCTCTATTAATTTTCAATCGCTTTACGAATTATTTATATTTCGTTTGTTATAGTATAGGCCTAACATGAATAAAATGAAGTAAACTAAAAAAGAAAAAATCGTGAAAACTGATAGCCTATACCAAAGAAAATATCAACCCTATGCAAACCATTAGGACGAATTGATGTTTCGTGATAAAAAATGACCTTAAAGGTTTGCATAGGGTTGATATTTTCATTGGTATACTAGTTTTGACGTATTTTCCTTCAAGTTTGATTTGTATGCAGAAATGATTGATTCTGCACAAAGTTTAATGCAAATTTAGGTTACTTTGATAGAAAACATGCAATAACTAGCATATTTTATGTCAGTTTTTTTATAAACAAGAAATCATTGTTTAGATCATTTAATTGTCAAATTTTTGTCTCTTCCAATATTTTGAAATGATTTACCTGTTTTGACATATTTGAGTTTAAAAACTTAAAATGGTTGTGATTTTAACAATACACATCTGGGGAAATAATATCGTTCTGAAAAAGAACATTGATGTGAACAAGGTTCAAACCAAATTTAAACCTAATACACCCATCCGTTACGAAAATAAAAATTACTGATTGTTAATACACTATATGGCGGATATCTGTGTAAAAATGCAATTTAGGACATACCTTGACATAAATGTTTTCGCTTATTTTGAGCCAATTAACCATATTATGAAATTTGTTGATGGGCTTTAAAGACACTCTGTACATCAATATCAGCATAGAATGTTATTTAACTATTTGACTGGTAAATGTAGCCTACGTAATGGTATAAGAGATTTATTTGTCAAATTTTACGTCAATGTAAAAAACTACGTTGTAATACTGTAACAACGCTCACGATGAATGTGCCATTTCGCTCGCCCCAGATTCTGTCCAGCCGAGCTGTAGTGTGCAGCGCTCAGGTTGGGGTGGCAGCGGCAGCCGACAGTCGACGCGACACAGCGGGTAATTCATCTTGTCCACGTTCGGTTGTTCGGTTACCGCGCCGGCTGTACTGCATCGTTTGGTTGCATTCCTCGCTGTGCCATGACCCGTTAATGTCTCATATAAACTGTATTCCGACATTATTTTATCAACGTAAAGCTATTTTCCACTGTGTTTTAAATATTTTATAGGCTAGTCTTACATAAATCGCAATTGTATAACTAAATACCTATTTAGGTTTTAAGGTTTTATATTTAAAAACACATTTAAGTTTTTTATTCTATATTTCGGGGGAGTTTATGCCCCATTCGTCAGGAAGAAATAACTTTAAAACTTTTTTAATGTTTCAATTTTGTTAGTTTTTTTAAGTTATGTATAAGGAAGGGGGTATAAACTCCAAAGAAATATGGAATTAAAAACTTAAGATGTGTTTTTTAATATATAACCTTAAAACATAAATAGGCCTGCCTATTTAATCAGGTCGCCATTTCAATAAAGGTATTAAAGGTATTAAGTGGGCTTTAAGGGAACAATCTATCTTTTACTCCAAATAAACAACTTAAAAACTCTTTAACTCCACATTTCTGTAGGTGAAAATAATTTTTTTAATTACTATGTGCCATGCGATAGGCCTATTTAGGGGTTATCCTCTTAAACAACTAGGCCTATTTATCACCCTATTAGAAACTATCACACCACTAAAAAGCCCAGAACAATTAATAATACATTATTTTAAGCACTAATCTAGGAGTGTATGCCACTAATATTATTGTCAATACAGTAGATAGAACTAATACTTTTTTCTTATTTTTTACGCTCATTAATTGAATAACTTTTGTGTTCGATGAATGCAGGGTTGAAACTACTGTATGATGCAGCCATTAAATTGTAGGAAGGAAGTTTGAATACATTTTCGGATAAGGTTGACATGTTGCATCGCCAAGTTTAATGAGTCCCGATTGAACTGGCTGGCAACGTCAACATATGACGCCGAGCGCCGGGGAAGTGCAAAACTTTCTTGATTGCCCACATTTGTCCTCTTCCCAGAAGCACGATTACCGGTTGGGTTGACTGAGGAATTATATTTTACTACAATGTTCCAAACCTCTTGTGGACCGCGTATTCTTGCGAAGATTTCCACACAGCCCTTCTGGACTGGCGGAAGAGGAAGCACCTGGTTGTGCCGGTGGTGATTTCATGACAAACAGTACGAACAAAAGTGTAAAAATATAAGAATTGATGATTAGTTAGAAAACATATTTTCGTAAAAAATTTTAATCAAATTTTGTTCGAAATAATTTTATTAATCATTTAAAATTACTTTAAACGTCTTTGACAGTTTCGTTAAATTTTATTTTTCATTTTTAACTGAGAAATTAAATTTTACAAACTAATTCCTTAGAAATCTAAGTCATAATGAATGCCTTAGATGTGTCGTGGAAAAGTCAACAATTTTAATGGCATTGTGACATAATTAAACTGTGGTCATTGTGATTTGGCTGATGGTCAAATTCATCGGGGTAATTCGAATCAATCGGGGTAATTCGAATGACAATTTTAGTAAACTGATCTTAGAGAGAATTTTTTGATAAATCGAAGTATAAGCTACAGTTTCCGTATGGTTTACCTTGGCCTAAAAATTATACCTTGAGTTATTTTAACTATGGTAAAACATTGGCTCTCGACCACGAGGGAACGCCTATATGCAGACGCTTGTGCTGGCACAAACAACGCCCTTATAACGAATAACAATTAATTGTGTTCCAAATGAAATATTTATGGATTTAAAATGACAACAGATCTATAAGTCATTGAGAAAAATAGTTCCAACGGTATTCTACTGTTAAAAAATCTTTAAAAATTATCATTTAAAATACAATTTATATCGAGTTAGTGATTGACAAGCTGTAGTATATTTCGTCACTAGTCCGGAAAGTGGTCGTTATCGGTGCAAGATCGAGTTTCAAGTACGAGGCGAAGCCGAGTACTTGAATTCGATCGAGCACCGATATACCACTTTCGGACGAGTTACGAACAGTACTTTTCATCATACCACCTTTAATAAATATACAGTTTGGATAAAAATTAATAAATTTTAACCTATATTACCCCCTCTTACGTTGTTATTTGTTCAATAGTCAATAGTCAATAGTTCTTTATTTACATGTAAGATTTGTTACATACACAATGAAACAAATATAATGTATCGTCATAGTACTAAATAAGAACAAAATGAATATAAAATGAATGGTTCAAACTAAATAATAATTTGAAGAGAAAAACTAAATCAATACTTTTGACAATAAAACAAGGCACTATCTTTGTACTGTTTGAAGTCTCGAAACAAGTCTTACGGGAGGAATTCTGAAACAGAATAAAAAGCTTTAGATAAGAGATAGCTTTTTAAATCCTATACTATAATACGAGGAATGTCTGAAGGGATGTGTGTTCCACGATCTCGAAATCTAGCTGTCAGATTTTGCTTAAACTTTGCAATTAAAAGTGTATTGGCCCAAAAATAAGTTTAGAAAAGGCCTCCATCCCAGGAAAAATCGAATTTTGTCAGAATTTAAGTTTAAAAATCGTAATTTTTAACATTGGTCTTATGGGTTGCTATTTTGGTAACGAAATAACAACGAAAGGTATACAAAAATAAAGGAACATTAATATTAAGCAGACTTTTTGAAACAGCTGTTAACTGTGAAGAGGTATAGTTGGTTGTTGGGGGAAATTTAATAGCTCTAATGACACTATATCAAAACTGAATTAAAACCAACGAGCAAGGCTCGGTTAACCTGGTAAATACGAGGAATGTCTGAAGGGATGTGTGTTCCACGATCTCGAAATCTAGCTGTTAGATTTTGCTTAAACTTTGCATTAAAGAGTGTTTCGGCCCAAAAATAAGTTTAGAAACAGTCTCAATCCCAGGAAAAATCAAATTTGATCTAAATTTAAGTTTAAAAATTGTAATTTTTAACATTGGTCTTATGGGTTGCTATTTTGGTAACGAAATAACAACTAAATGTAAACAAAAATAAAGAAACATTAATGTTAAGCAGACCTTTTGAAACAGCTGTTAACTGTGAAGATATATAGTTGGTTGTTGGTGAAAATATTAAAATTGAATCAAAACCAACGAGCAAGGCTCGGTTAACCTGGTACTGCTTTTTAAATGATGGAAAATTGCTCTGGGACCTCAAGTGAGCTGGTAAATTGTTGAAGAATTGGATTCCCTTATAGAATGGGCTTCTTTCGAACGCAGTGGTCCTATGAAGAGGAAAGGATAGAAGATCTCCGTTCCTGGTTTCATGGTTGTGAAAGTGCCCTAGTTTTGTATACTGGTGTTTGTTCTTAAAAGTTATAAGAAGAACTTCCTGAATATAAATGCAATGTACTGTCATTAAGTCGTTGCACTTGAAAATTTCTCTACAAGGGTGACGGGGGCATAAGTCGAAAATAAGCCTTACTACCTTTTTTTGGGCCTTTAGAATTTTTTCCAAATCTGAAGATCCTCCCCAGACTGCAATACCGTAGCGAAAGATGCTTTCACAATACCCACGATATACATCAATGAGTACCTCCCTGCTGCAAGTTGATTTGAGGACTCGTATTGCAAACATAGAAGAACTGAGTCGTTTTTGAAGATTTTGGATGTGCATATTCCATTTTACAGAGTTGTCAATTGTAACACCTAAGAACTTTGAATAAGTAGCTTTTTGAAGATTTGAGGAAAAGATGTTTACTAAATCATTTTCATTATTTCTATTGGAGAGTCTGAACTGAAGGTACTGAGTTTTTTGCATGTTAAGAAGAAGGCCGTTGTCTATAAACCACTGATTTAGTTTTGACATTACTGTTGTACTGATGTTGTGCAACTCATTTGAATCTCGGGCCTTCAAAATGATGGATACATCATCCGCGAACATAGTGATGCGGCATTTTTCATCCTTGACGTGCAAATCATTGATGTATATTAGAAACAAGACCGGAGAGAGGACACAGCCCTGAGGGACGCCTCGCCTTTGAAGTGGTTTGTATGAAGATGAGTACTGTCCATTTAAACTATTTATAGAAACTTTTTGAAATCTGTTTGACAGGAAAGAAGAAACCCAGTCCAAAACTTTTCCTCTTATCCCATAGTGAGACAGTTTTTTGAACAGTATTTGATGGTCAACACAGTCGAATGCCTTGGACAAGTCACAGAAGACACCTAACGTCTTCTGCGACTCATCCAAGGATAGAAGAATTTGATTTGTGAACTCGTACAATGCCGAAACCGTCGACCTCCCAGACTGGAAACCAAATTGATGTTTGTTGATGATATTAAACTTTGCAAGATGATACGCAAGCCGGGATAAAACAATTTTCTCATACACTTTAGATATTGTGGATACCAGAGCTACAGGTCGGTAGTTTGATATTGAAGAAAGATCTCCTTTTTTGTGCAAAGGATTGATGATGGCATACTTGAGTTTTTCTGGGAACTTTCCTTGTTCTAATGATTGGTTGATTAAAATGGATAGCGGATAGGCCAATTCCTCACTACAAAATTTTAAAAGGTTTGGTGAAATACCATCCCAGCCACTGGAGTTTTTATTTTTCAAAGATTGAATGGTGCTTGAAATTTCCCCTTTGCTAGTTGGGGCGAGAAAGATTGAGGAGGCAATAGGTGGAGTGAAAGTCTGAAGGTTGCTTAATGAATTTTCTACGGAAGGCGATGGGGCTGAAGAAGTGGGTTCCTCAATGAAAAATGAGTTGAAGTGGTTTGCTATAGAATGTTTTTCAGAAATTTGTTTGTCACCAATAGTTAGAAAATTTATTTCTCTCTTTTTTGTTTGCTTTCCCGTCTCTTTTTTGACAATATTCCAAACACATTTAGACTTGTTTTGAGACTTCTTAATTTCTTTATCATAACACATTTTCTTTGAAGCCTGGATTAGCTTACGTAGTAGCTTAACATATAATTTGTAGTAAGCTATAAATTCTAGGTTACTCGATTCCTTGACCTCCCTACTCATTTCTCTTTTACAATTTAAGGACTTTTGCAGACCTGCAGTAAGCCAAGGTTTCCTGATTTTCTTACATCTTACAGTTTTTTTTGGAAAATGTTCCTCAAAACTTAACAACAAGGTATTTACAAACAGGTCAAAAGAAGCATCTACATCTAACTTTGGATTTATTATGTCAACCCAATTAACTGTAGCTAAGTCATTTTTAAAATTGTTTTTGTTTCTGTAAGAGAACTCCCGTTTGATTGGAGCTATTTTCTTTGACGCATTCGTGCTAGTTTCTTTTGGGAGTTTTAAAAGTTGTGCGTTATGATCCGACAACCCAAATTCGATAATTTCCGTTTCTGTTTCAATTCGATTCGACACAATATAATCAATGCACGTCTCAGATTGATTCGTAATTCGTGTCGGCTCTGTGATGTGAGAAGTCAAACCGTGAGATTGAAATAAACAAAATAACTCTTGTTTGGTGTTTATCTTGTATTTGAACTATTTACAACTAAACAATCAGCTGTTTGACATTTTTATATTGGAGTCACGAGGTTTAAGTTACTATAAGCAGAATAGCAGCGCTAGTGGTGTCAAACATTGGAAGTTTTTTTCCGGCCTAGTCCCTAAAACCACTGTTTCGAGGTCTAGTCCCGAAAACTTTGTTTACCAACACGTTTATCCAACCCACCGGGAATCAACTAGTTTCGATCACAGCTGACCGTTCCGAAAACAACGTTTATCGCAATGGTATGATGAAAAGTATATTTTTCCTCCAAAACCTGCGTTTACTTCATTTAATTTTAGCACAGCACCCCTTTCGTTACTATTATTTTATTTTTATATTAATTCGCAAACAGGCATAAATCTACTGAAAGACAATTTACCTTGCTTGGACAGCAAAATAATTAATTGGCATTCAAGAGCAGTCGTGGCATGTGATACTATGTCGAATACATTTTGAAAATATGTTTAATAAAATTAAAATAATTTTTCTAAGGTTAAAAATGCATAATGATTTTAACAAACACAATCCCATTTTCATTTTATCTAACACGGTCGCATTTTCAATTTTACAATCTACAATTTTAAAACTGAACATTCTCAACTTACAATTGTCAGGCACATCTGTATCCTGTACCAGTATTTTTTTTTTTTTTTTTTTTACCCGTATAGAATATTCTGTTTAAATTTTACAATAACTTTAATATTAACTTCCGTTACGGGAGGCTCCGTGATTACTATTTTATTTCTATCAACTTGCGGGGTAATACAAATTGAAACAGATCAATTTTCGGGAAAACGTTGATAAAATATGGCCGATTACTTAGGTATCATTTATATACTTTTCATAACACTTTTCATTAAGATACCTTTTACTAGCTATTAATAATAAAAATTATTATTGTTGTCATATAAAGCTTCAAACATCTAAGATGGATTGATGTTCTTTTTTTAATATGAATAAATAACATTTTTTGTGTCGTAGTTAGAGTGTTTTCTACGGTCTTTTCCCCTGTAGCAAAATATTTCCTGAATAAATTTCTTTTGGCTTTGTAAGATGATTTTTATGTAGATATGTTTATGAATAATGCAGTATGTAGTAATTTTGAGTTTTTTCAGTTATTTTTCTTATTTGTTTATTTAACGTGTAGTACTTATATACCTAAAAATGAGCAAGAAATAAACTATTTTAGGCTTAAAAATAAATAAATTTTAAGTATTTCTTAAAAGTTATATTTCCTAAGTTATTCTGAATACTTCAAACTAAAGGGGGCGAAATGAGGTAAGATATTGCGCGGACTGATCGGAAACTACCCCTCTCCTCCCCCTCCCACCCTCACCACCCCCTGACTATTAGAGCTATTGGTTCGCCTCAGGCAGCTTTTATGGTCTTACTCCTTTACACTACATTTATTTATTTACTCTTGAAGAAATTTGCCAAGCGTTGCAAATAACCCTTATAGTATTTACCCATGAAACTCAACCTTAATATATGTTACTCTGCATTTTTTTTCTAGGTGCAAAACAGTTCCAAGCAAGTTTAATAATCATTATTTACACAGTGTCTTGTGTTTTCTTTAGGTTAAAATAATTGTCTACCATATTCATTAACAGCTTGGTTTAAACTTATCAATTTATACTGAAGTGATCTCTACTGTTCTTGGTTTGTTAATTTTTTAGTTGGAGACACGACCGAAGAGGTTGTGTTATAGGAATGAAGTCTCTCAGGTTGTTGTTGAACAATTCACCATTCTTGAAGGTGGTAGATAAGTGGCCGAAAGCATCGCCCAGTACGACAACAGCTCCAGTGGTAGGAGGAGCTCCAGTGGTCTGCAGGGCTTTGATGTGCGCAGCATGGAGTACAGAATTAAACGCCTTACTGATGTCCGGGACTGCATGAGCTATACCCGTTTTCTTGCCTAACCTAATGAACTCGTTCAGGTAACGAGTGTTGGCCAAGCAACCGTTACCTTCCGTGAACCCCTTTTTGGCGGACATATAAGTATATGATGGACCTTAGCCTATCCTCTAGAACACCACTGAAAAGCCTTGACATTACATTCCCAAAGGTGATTGGGCCCCACTAGGTCTTTTCAGGACTTTCCTCTTCTAAGCTTCAGCTGAAGTTCGAGTGGCAGAAGTTATTCTGCAAATGAAATCCCCCAATCAGGATTGATCAGGTGGTCCATCCTCACTCAGTGGTCAAGGCTCTAAACAGGTTGAGCATGCACTGAAAGTCTAACGAAATTTGACTTTTGATTATTGTTGGGAACATTTAGAAGGTGTAAAAAGTCGATGTTGCCACATTTCCAGAGTGGGCACAACACGGTGCACGCCCCCTAGAGGAAGTCGTAGAGGAAACTGTATTGGGCTATATCATGTTATATATCATTTTAAATGTTTTTGCATGTAGATAAAAATTCCATAAACTCGACCTCAAAAGGTCGAATATAACACAAGTTATTGCAATTTGAAATTTCGGTAAAATATGCTTTTATACAAAGTTTAACTGCCTGCCATTTCTGGCTCAAACGTTCATTTGAGGGCGAGTTGGTGACATTATTTTCAATTATATTTCAGTTATATTTAGCTCCTCTTTATAAAGATCCTAAAAATTAAGTTAAAGGTTTTCTTTTAAGTCCTTATTTGCTGTCTTCGATTGCTGTCCGAAATATTATGATTTCATTATGATTTTCATCCCGATTTGGGACAGCCCATGGAATTTTTGATGAAATATTTAACGTAAGCTTAGGGTCCTGTTTAACAGAAGGCAAAGCAGCAAAGCCCACCCCCAAATGAACGTTCAAGTCAGAAATGGCAGGCAGTCAAACTTTGCATACAAATTCAACCGAAATTTCAAAGGCAATAACTCGCGTTATATTCTACCTTTTGAGGTTGGGATTGTGGAATTTCGTTTTACATTCAAAGACCTTTAAAATTATATATACTGTAACATGATATAGGCCAATACACTTTTCTCTATGACTTCCTCTAGGAGGCGTCCCCCGTTTTGTGCCCTTACTTTAAATGCGGGAGGCACTTACTAGGGAATATAATAAGATCGTATCCGCTCCACAGCTACCCATCCATGAATACCTAAACCAGGAGACGGGCAGATTGAGGTCCCGAAGACCACCACTGCGGACAGCATCCCAGTTGACGGAGACAAACTTTTCCATCCATACCGACTGGACTTCCTCCTGGGACTCTTTCCAAGGCCGGAATCAATTTTTAATTGCTGACCCAACCTTAGCAGTAAGTGGTATGGATCTTCCTCGGAAGCAGTGGACCGTTCTCAATCGATTCCGCACTGGTGTGGGAAGATGTAATTATTGGAAATACAAATGGGGAATGATAGAAGACCAGTCATGCCGCTGTGGAGCGGAGTTGCAGACTATGACTCACATCGTCAATGAGTGCCCTTTGAGTGCTTTCCCCGAAGGATTGATTGGGCTGTATTGTGCAAGTTAAGCTGGGCTGCAATTGCTTAGCGCCCTGGATTTAGCTTTGTAAAGAGAGATCATAACTTTATGTTTTTAGTTTAGTTTTTAAATTTTTTGACGCAGGTGCTAAGCACCTCAGAGAATGTATTATATTTTTCTGAAGTTGGTGGCTGGGTATTAATGCCATACGATATATATATACTTTAAATGCGGCAACATCGATTTTTTACGTCTACTAAATGTTGATATCAATAATCAAAAGTCAAATTTAGTTAGACTTTCAGTGCATGCTCAACCTGTTTAGAGCTTGGACTACATTTTGTTCCGTATTTCCTCAGCAAAACACTCTCGTGGCTGCTATATTCCAAATTAGTGTAGTAAAATTAAGCCAAAATATGGCTGGAAAATGAAATAATTTTTGGACAGTTAATTTTTGCTGAAATGTGTTGCCATCCCCTATGCCATCCCCTGACCTCCCTCAGAAAAGACCCCTGAAATCCCCAGTGGGCAACATGCCTAAAAATGATGGGATGGCCCACGTGGAGTCAGAAATAAATCTTTCTTTGACCAATGGGTTTATGTACATCAAATTAAAGCTCTTAAGTAGTAGAATATTTAATGCCGCAAACCCCATCTCAAAAGGTTTCCTGAGTAAAAAACGGCAGTCTGTCAAACTTTGAATAAAAATCAAATTATAACCTAAACGCTTAAAAATGTAATAATTTTCGAAATACTTGACCTTTCGAGGTGCGGTTTGCGGTAAACGTTTGCTTTTACAATTACCTTTGAAAATGCGGGTAGCTAGTCATATGCTTATCATACTAGCCTTGAACCACCCTCCACATGGACGTCCCAAAAAGGAAGTTTTAAAAAAAATTTCTTAGTCCATACCCATGCTATACATAATTTTAAAGGTCTTAGTAAGGAGAGTACATAGCCGAAAACCAGACCTCAAAAGGTCAAATATGTCGGAAGTTATTGTATTTCAAAGTTTTGATAATATTATTTTATTCTAAATTTTGAACGCCTGCCATTTCACTCCCGACAGTTATATTAAGGTCGGGTTTACGGCATTGTATTTTACATTTAAAGACCTTTAATTTGATGTATATAAACCTTCTGGAATGTATTTAAATTTAGTATGCTTAATATCAAATTTTATTGTAACTCCTTATGGGCCAACACCTCATTTTAAAATGTAATTCCCATATGGGATTTCTGGGGACTTTTTGGAGGAGGGTCAGGGGACGCCATAGAACACATTCCAAAAGAAATTAGCTTTCCAAAAATTATTTCATTTTTCCCGACTAATTTTACTACACTAAATGCGTTAACCTCAATTACCCTAACTTAAAGGTGAGGCGGTGTTATTTTTGAGCGCCGGCTAGCTAAATATATTGGGTAAAAAACATTGAAGACATCACAACATTTCCATTTGTAAATAATTATCTGTATTAACACATACAAAATGTTCGGTTAACAATATTTGTAATTAGATACTTTTCCAGTTCTGTCACATATAAATGTTGATAGGCCTAAATTTCATATAAGTCTAAATAAAGAGTACCAATCCAATCTTAATGAGAGACTTATCTTATTGAGGGTTGATGACTGCGAAGTTGACCGCTCGTAGCCTTGAAGAGAACGCTCGGCATGGATGAAGACAGATATTCGAGGACGATGTTCGAAAGAGTCTGTAGTCAACGTCGGGATCAACACAGTTCAGACACTTTTATTAAACTTTGATAAAATTCAACTCCGGTTTGAATGAGGGCAACTTTCACCGACGATTTAGTCTTAGACGACTCGTACATTCGAGATGACTAAGTATAGCTGTCGATCGACACTATCCACCACATAATGGCGATTGTTATCCATCCCGAACTGCTCCGGTGACCGAACAAGGCGCGGTTCGTATTGCACAAGTTCCTTTCGACGAATGAGCTCCGGCTTCGAGTGTTGCTTGGTAACGATCGAGCAAGCCGCTCTGTGATTGGCTACGAAGTTTCCCGAAGATTTCCGAGTTCGCACGACCGAGTATTGATCGCCGACATTTCTGGAAATAACCGGTTACTGCCCGGCCTTGACATACTATCCGGTTCAAACTGGAATGTTTTTTTTTCTATACGTCTGGGCCAAAAATAGACTTTCCACGAATTGTTTTGCTCAAAAAGCGTTAAAAATCAACTTGTTTATTATTTGACCGATCTTTATGAAATTTTCACAAAAGTTAGGGAATTTCGTTTGATTTATTTTGGTATATGTTTCATTTTATTCGGATTTCTAGTTTTTTAGTTATTCATAATTTTCTATTCATGAACCGTTAATTACGTTTCATCGCATAATTACATTTATGTTAGTTAATTATTTTTATTGTTTTATGACTTTTATTATTTAATAGACTTATTTAATTGAGACACCCATCACAGATACCCCCCAAAATTTAAAAAATGAAAATAAATTTTATTTTTTAAATTTTCTCCGATACGTCATCAACTCTCAAACCTATCTTCATACAATTCTAACCTGTACTATCTTAATTTCTACTTATTTTTATTCAAAATGACAATATTAAATTCAATACTTGCAATCAAACAATTTAAACATCAATTTATTTTCTATGCATTACAAATGCATCGGCCTTAAGTTCTCTTCCTTTTATATATATATATAAAACCAACAACTCACTGACTCACTACACTGCACATTAGTTTGCGCGTCCGGTTCACTATTGACACAAGTCCAATAGTCCACGGCCATAGGATAGTCTCTGTTGCTGCCATGCGCCGTGCAGTCTCAGCTCACCCAATCTGGACATACATAGTTTCTGTTACCATCATGATACAATAATTCCTATTTTATGAAAAGAAAAATCATTATTACATATATTTCATAATTTTTCAATCAGTTATATATATTTAATAAATTTTCAGAGACTTTTTTTTGTTTACTACCCCATTTTAAAATATATAATAAACTTTCACTAGTATATGAACACATTTCTTTCCCTAGGGTTCCACAATATTACAATTCTAATTCCTATTTTCTTAACTTACTAACAAATTTTCTATAAATGTACAAAAACACAAGGAAGAGTTCACCAAAGCTGTTGATGGAACTAAGGTTTTGACCGATTTCAATGACAAAAGGTATGTAATTTCTGACGTGAGTTGGGATGAAAATCCATCATCATTAATAGATATGGCACTCAAGTGTTATACATGAATTACTATAAAGAGAGATATAACATCAAAATCTCTGAATCAAAACACCAATCTCTGCTTATAAAAAAAAAATTCCTTTTATATATATATATATATATATATATATATATATATATATATATATATATATATATATATATATATATATATATATATTAAGATTTACATCTTATAAAGCTATTCTTATGCAGTTTGATTTAATAAAGATGAAATATTTATTGACAATAAGGAATACAAGATGTTTTATACATTGAATAATTCATATGTACCTATCAATCTACTATTATTCATCTCCTAAGAAAAACAAATAACATCATAATTTAATACAGTAGTCAAAGTTCAAAAAACCCTTATGAATGAACCAACAAAATTCTTATTCATTCAAGAAATGCAAAGAGCATAGTGTTTACATCGCGCCTCAAAATTATAGACACAAAATCATCTTAAAACTATATGTGGCTAAGTATGTTAACATGTACCCCCCACAACTACCAGGTACAGAGGTAAAATGGTGATTCTACAAATCGGTGGGTAGAAAAATACTTATCCCTTTCCATGCCTAGGGTTTGGAAAAATTGGGCTAGGGCATAAGGCATGTTTAAATTTGGACGGCTCCTGGCTCATGCCCCCAAAACGGGTCACCCATATTGGGCCCTTGTGGTTAAATGGCCTTAAGGGGGCCTTGAAAAAACAATCAAGTCAATATAGTCTCATAATTCATCAATGTTTCAAACCGCTGACCTAACATGGGATTTCCCAGCTAGGTTCAGCCCACCACTTCCGTGACCATCAGAACTTAAAACTAAATAAAAACACATTCACGCTTTCTCCTTTCGCCAGAGCCAGAAGCGATTTGCTTAATCCTCTAAGGAAATCAAGCAATTTTATTACCATTCATCATCATCCGTGCGCTCATACTCTTAAGTCTAGTCTGGATAGCGAAAGAAATAATTTTATTATACATACTTTACTCTTTTATTTATTTATTACTTTATTCTTTACTCATCCTTTATGCCAACAATATACTTCAGTCATTAGTTATGTCAAATAATGAGATTATAAGTTCAAAAACAATTAAACAAAGTGACAAAACTATTTATATAAAATTATTTCTTTATGGACGTCCTTCCATATGGATCATAAATTAATTTAATCCCCATATGGACTTGTATCTTTGATTTGATTTTGTTTAAGGGCACAAACAACAAGTACCTAACAACAAAAGCCCATAATTGTAACACTCCGGCGTTCATACCCCAGGAATAAACTTTAATAATATTCTACACTGAGTTAAAGTACTCAGGACTCAACGATCGACCATTGATTAAGTGATTATTTTAATCACAGTTGTCTGCAGTTAATAATCTGGATAACAGATATACATCTCAACATTAATACCAATTTTAAAAGTATTCATTAACATCAGGAATTATGAGTGTCAAGGCCAGAGGCAAAGGTGCAGGCCTTTTGTCACACGCTGTATATGCATTCGAATCCTCATCGCCGTCAGCAAAGCCGGTGTTTCTCACCACACGTGCATGTGTGTGGCGCTGAGGAATGCGCGCTATCAGCAATGTTCGCGCATGTGACAACCATGTACGCGCAGTTCCCAGCCAAGAACCGAGTTAGTTTTGTTTTTAGTGACCAAAGTAATCGTTGGGCGGCAGCACCGGTCGGGCTCGACTCGATCAGGTGCTGCACGCTGATTGGCCGAAAGCCTCAAGTTTGCGTGGCGGGGATGGCGATCTCTGCGCAGTTACTATCCGGTCGTCGCGTCGCCAAGTTAGGCGTACTCCTCTCCTCTTTCTAAAGAAATACTCATTCGGTTGTCCAAATTTAATTTAGTCTAAACTTGTGTTTTGTTTTAAAGTATTTTAAGTGAATTAATTCTTTTGTTTTAACCGAAATAAATCGCTAACTTTTGTTGTTAAATACTCGATTTCTTTTTATTGAGAACACACCACTCATCATTTCGACCCACTGTCTTCAAGAACTTCAAGAACTAGCTCCCACTGAGTACGGCGGCGATATAATATCCTACTCTATGAACCTTCTAAGCTGCCTTACATTATAAGTGCCTATAATTTCATCCGAAATGAGATCTCTCAGTACATAAGCATTATCTAATTTTACTCCTACTATTTCATACGGTCCTTCGTAAAGCTGAAAATACTTCTTTATTTTCTTACCTAATTTATCTGATAAATGGTGTGTCTTTACTAATACTTTCTGTCCTATCGCGTATTTTATACCTTTAACCTTACTATCAAATTTTTCTTTCCTTTTTCAAACCTACTTGTATAAAACCTTGTGTTAAATCAATACTACTTAAATATTTTATTCCTGCAAATCTTTGTAATATATTCTCTATCTTCTCCGTCCTCTCACAATCATTCACAATATACTTATTTATTTTTATACTGTCTAGACAAATTCGTGTTGAACCATCTTTCTTTGTTACTGCCACTAAACTGTTATTATATGGACTGTTTGTTCGCTCAATGATTTTATTTTCAAGTAGGCTATCAATTTCTCTTTGTACCTCGCGCCTTTTATTAAATGGGATAGGATAGGATTTACCAATGTATGGATCCTCATTTGTCAAAGCTATCTCAGCTTCAAAACCTTTAATTAAACCTGGCCTATCAGAGAATACTTGACCATTTTTGTCAAAAATGTTACATAAATCACTTAAATTTTTATCTGTCATGTCTGGATTTCTTTGTTTAATATCGGCAACTACTTTATCAATTAAACTATTTTGTATTACTTCTGTACCCATTAACTTTAATGTTTGTTCACTTTCATCATACAAATCACTTAATCTGTCTGTAGCAAAGCCTATTTGATTTTCAGAGTTCATTGTACTAAGAAAGTTTGAAATAATTAATCTAATACCATAAACACCTCTATTTTCATTGCTCCTATGCAATTTAATTACAGCTGACACATCATTTTCATTTTTTAACATAATAGTATTACTTTCAAAACCAATTACTGCTTTAAATTTCTCAAAAAAGTCACATCCTAAAATAAATACACTTGGAATAGCTCTTACGACGAAACATGGTATGTCAAAAATCATATTACTCATTGTACATGGTAAAAATACTTGTTTATGGACTTTCTTACTCCTAATCCCCGTTACACCTTGAATTGTAACATTACATACAGGTAATTGTGGAATGTCAATTTTATTTTCCCTTTTAATTAGGTCATATATGTCCTCAGACATAATCGTCGCTTGTGATCCAGAATCGACAATGCATTTTATTGGTGTAACACCTATCCTAACCTCTAATTCGGGCAAAGGTGAACTCACTTGATTAGATACAGGATTATTGTAGTTATTCTCATCTAACAATTCCTTCCTAATATCAGGACCCCCCATCATGTTAATTTCATCAACAGGATTTTTTATCTTACATGTATTCACTTTGTTAACTATACTTTGGCGTTTTAACCTAATAAATTCAACACATTTTTCATACACCAACTGTAATCCCTGTTTATTCAAATGCACACAATCAGGCCTATACATTCCTTTAATAAAAATCTCCTTCTCATACAATTCCAAGTTAATCTGACCATCTTTCAGCAACAATTCGTTAATACTCATGTATTTAACTTTATTCATACCATCAAACTTCTTTAAATAATCATTTATTGCATTTACTTTATTTATATGATCGCTATCATTACTTGCAAGCTTAGGAATTACTGGAACTTCAATAACCAAGATATTTTTTTTTAGCTTTATTAATCTTCCAAGAAGTGTCTTATATAGGTCACAAATATGAGGTACAGTATCATTGTACAATAAATTATTAGCACCTAACCATGTAATAACACAACTAGACATATCATGTGGGCGTTCATCAATTAGCTTAATTAAATCTTGAATTTTATTTCCCCCTACACAATAATTAATGGAGTTTTTTCCATTGGGTGCGCGCGACACAGGATTGTTTAATATCTTACTACCTAACCGTACACAGAAGCTATCACCTAGCATTTGAAAATGTTCAATCATTGGCTGGTATTCATTATTCTGTTTCACTGAATTTAATTTTATGTTATCATCTGTCCCGCGCGCAAACCTATCTCATTTCCTATCATTGTTCCTTTCCTAAGTAAACCTACCATTTTCATTTCGCTTTTCATGCTGTACATAACCTCTTTCATTTTTCCTATACCTATCATTTTGATCATACTTATCGTTGGAAACCTACTATTGGAATTACCCTTGTCATTACCATTAGAAAATCTACTATCAAAGTGTTTAGGCCTATGGTGTGAATCTTCACCGTCAATTACTACTGTCTCAGATAAACGTTTCAAAAATTGCAATCAAAGTGTCTTTGTCAGTAATTTCTTTTGTACAAACTAGGGACCTTTCTATATCTTTAGGTAAATGATGACTAATTTGCAAAATAAACTCCTCAATCGTTAACGGGCGGTCTAAGTATTCATTCATGTCATAGTACTTTAACACATACGAAACTGCATTTGTTTTACGAGGAACAAAATTACCTCCACTATATAATCCGTTTTCATGTTGGCGTTGAATGGCCTTACTCCAGAACTTGTTCTTAAAAGCATATTCAAAGTCTTAGAATGAGTTAAGGCTCATAATAATTTCTCTTAACCAAGTATTAGCTACACCTTTCATGTATTTTAATAAAATCAACTTATTTACCTCCCATGTCTCAATAGATAGTTCATTAAACTTCTTAGCAAAATTCAAGAAATAAATAGGGTGAATGACCCTTTCATTTTCACCATGAAAATCCACTAAGTATAACTCGGCCTGATTTAAAGCTACCTTTTCAGAATGTAACCTATGCTCACTGTCACCGACATTAGAGACACAAGGTGAATGACCTCCCAGTGTGTGACACTTGTCAGGCCTGTCAACAGGTCTGCCAACACTGCACATTTCAATTTCCCTACATAGCTCATTTTTTAGTTTTAACAATTTGTCATTTAACATGGTTTGATTTTGAGAAATCTCATTTTGTAGTTGTTGTTCGATTTCCGATTTAAATTTACTTTTCCAAGTCTCATTATCTGTTAGAAAAGATTTATTGTTGTTGGTCCATTCATTTTTTAATACTGCTAGTTGATCATTTACTACCTTCTTAACTGTGTCAAATTGCTTTGTTACATTTGCTGACAAAAAATTCACTGAGCTTTCCATATGGATGCTGTTTTTTATACAGTCATCAATCCTACCCTGACAACGCCTATCCAACTCATCAACATTTTGTTTAATTGAACCTATCTCTGTTTTACAAGACTGTAATTCACTATCATACTTGTCAATTGCTATTTTAACCTCTTCGTTTATGATCCTACGATTCTCTTCCCTAATCTGTTTAATCTCAGACTTAACTTCTTTTAATTCATTAAACATACTCTTTAACAAATCTAACATTTCATTTGAACTGTCTTTAGGTTTATCTAGGCCTCCTTCTGATAACAAAGAATGCTCACCCCCCTTCTCCATTTTACTATTATTTTGTAAGTCTACATTAGAAGCTACTAACTCATTATTAACAACTTGGTGAAACTCTATCTCTGCATTATTAATAGGAAAATCTATGCTTACATTTGACTCTGAGTCGGGCTCATTCTGTTCATGAGTATCCATTTTTATTTAATAAAACTAACTTTAAAATATCTATAGCCTATCATCAAAATTAATCGGCCTACTATATTCCTATGTGGAATCCCTTTACAAATAAGACCTATTATTTAATTTAACTACAAATCCAAGGGTAGTAAGTTGTCATAGACAAAACAAGTTTAAAGCATAAAGTCTATATCTCAGGGTTGAAGATCTTTTAAAATAATTCAAAAAATTGAATTAAATGCCCCACGTTGGGCGCCATATTTGAGGCGGTGTTATTTTTGAGCGCCGGCTAGCTAAATATATTGGGTAAAAAACATTGAAGACATCACAACATTTCCATTTGTAAATAATTATCTGTATTAACACATACAAAATGTTCGGTTAACAATATTTGTAATTAGATACTTTTCCAGTTCTGTCACATATAAATGTTGATAGGCCTAAATTTCATATAAGTCTAAATAAAGAGTACCAATCCAATCTTAATGAGAGACTTATCTTATTGAGGGTTGATGACTGCGAAGTTGACCGCTCGTAGCCTTGAAGAGAACGCTCGGCATGGATGAAGACAGATATTCGAGGACGATGTTCGAAAGAGTCTGTAGTCAACGTCGGGATCAACACAGTTCAGACACTTTTATTAAACTTTGATAAAATTCAACTCCGGTTTGAATGAGGGCAACTTTCACCGACGATTTAGTCTTAGACGACTCGTACATTCGAGATGACTAAGTATAGCTGTCGATCGACACTATCCACCACATAATGGCGATTGTTATCCATCCCGAACTGCTCCGGTGACCGAACAAGGCGCGGTTCGTATTGCACAAGTTCCTTTCGACGAATGAGCTCCGGCTTCGAGTGTTGCTTGGTAACGATCGAGCAAGCCGCTCTGTGATTGGCTACGAAGTTTCCCGAAGATTTCCGAGTTCGCACGACCGAGTATTGATCGCCGACATTTCTGGAAATAACCGGTTACTGCCCGGCCTTGACATACTATCCGGTTCAAACTGGAATGTTTTTTTTTCTATACGTCTGGGCCAAAAATAGACTTTCCACGAATTGTTTTGCTCAAAAAGCGTTAAAAATCAACTTGTTTATTATTTGACCGATCTTTATGAAATTTTCACAAAAGTTAGGGAATTTCGTTTGATTTATTTTTTTATATGTTTCATTTTATTCGGATTTCTAGTTTTTTAGTTATTCATAATTTTCTATCCATGAACCGTTAATTACGTTTCATCGCATAATTACATTTATGTTAGTTAATTATTTTTATTGTTTTATGACTTTTATTATTTAATAGACTTATTTAATTGAGACACCCATCACAAAGGGCTATTCACCTCTTCGGAATGGAATATTCAAAATCTAAAACCTTATTGAAGAAAAAACTAAGAAATAAGACAATTTTTGTAACATCTCAAACGTTACGGTAAATTGGCCTAGAAGTAAGGGAGGAGTTGTGTCAAGATGAATGTAGTGCCACAGGTGAACTACATCCCATAAGAGCAGTGGTGTCAGTTTCTGTGACATCGGTGAATGTCGCCACAGAGTTTTGTTTTTTAAAAAGTCTAAAAAAACACACAACATTTTACTCTTTGTTACCTGCAAGTGGTGCCAACGCTGCAGGAAACAACAATCGTTCTCGTTGGCGTTGGAGATTTTTTTGTCTCAACTATTATTAAAATAAGGAATTTCAAAGCAAATTAGGGTAGAATTTATTGTTTATAAATTCACCTTGATTGATAATTGTTAGTTTGGTGATTACCTAATGGTTTGTTATTAACTAATAATCCAAATGTAAAATAGAGTAATGTGGTCTCGTTACGATAAATATCGTACCCTTGGCAAGACTGCTTCATTACCTTTTTAATCAGCTGTGCAATGGTAAATATCAAGGAGGTTATATTCTAATTCTGGAGGTAACACACAATGCTAAAAAAGCGAGCCGCTGATTTTGTTTGGTTGGCAATCCTGAAGTACCAATTTGAACTGTTTTCCGAAATGAACGAGTCAGCTAAGGGAGTCAAATGAATTGTGAATCGATTGCCTGGTGAATCGGTTTTAATGGGCAATTATTGGTAAGCAAATATGCATTAAAAGGGGAAAACAAACAAAAACAGAAAATAAATTACATATATAAAAATTTATTTTGGAAATTTGGTAATCAGTTTCAAGTTATGGAAACATGTTTATTTTTATTTATTTTTTTTTTAATTAGTTAATTTACTTGATGATTTTGTACCTCATTAAAATTTGTATAATATGCTAGACAAGAGAATAAATTTTTTTCGTGGTATACCTTTGTGAGTACTGAAATAGTACGGAATTTTACAAGTTAATGTAACCATTTCTAAGATCTAACAAATCCAATAAACTTGATATTTTTTATTTTATTTTGCATTGTATTTATACACAGTCATCTAGTTAATAAAATATCTTAAAACAGTTTGAATTTGTAAAATTAATTAAAATTACCGGTACATCACAGATTCATTTTGGTAAATGGTTAAATTTGAAATTATCTTTTACTGACAATGTAGACTAGGCTATTCGAAATTCTAGTTCCATACAAAAACTATCATATCTTCAATTTGACTCAAAAACTAAATTCTCTGGACAACGAGTTGAGGTGTGTAATATGATTTCGATGTGTGTAATGATTAACGTACAATGATTATAAATTATTTATGTATCCGTTGGAAAATAAATAAATCAATTTCAGAAGTTACATATTGCTGTTATATGTAAGTTAGAATTAAAGACACACGTTATTATTATTCCAGAGTCTAGATTCCTAATTATTGGTTAGCCGTACCGTACCAATTCATCGTTCATCGTTCCCAGAAGATTCGAACCATTTCGTTGATTCGAATATCTTTTAGCTACCGTTCAAAGAACGACAAAACGGTACTTCAGGATTGCTAACCAAACAAAATCACCGGCGCGCTTTTTCGCCAAAATTAACCTATAGTGTCACCTCCAGTATTAGAATATAACCTCCTTGGTAAATATTATAACGTGACTTAACTTCCGTTTTAGTTTTGACTCTTCATATCCGGAACACAAAAATAGCTATTCAGCAGACCTTGGAAGCAGTTATGATTTTTCCTCTACAGACCTTGGAATTGTGTTACGTATAAGACTGTATTACGTATTATACATAAAGAGATATGCCTGTAGTTTCACAAAATATTCTACAAAAAAGTCGAACAAGAAATTCATATAAAAACGTAAATTTTTATAAGAATAAACATATTCTATAATAGAAATTGTTATACTACCAGAACACGTACATGGAATACCAGAGTTGTTAAACACTAAGTGAATTTTTATACAAGCGGATGACACTTTTCCGGGGGTAAAATTTCGGATCTAGTTTATTGGGGGAGTTTTCCGGGTTTAGATCTTTGGGATACTTTTCTAGAGGTATAATTCCAAGGGTAGTTTTCCGGTGCAAGAAAGGGGGTAGTTTTCTGAGGGTAGTTTTACGGTTTATGTTATGGGAGACCACATGTCAATATTATAGGTGTCTTTACTCTATGCCAAAGTAAATACTCATTGTATAAAAATACTGCCCTGTCCAGTGTTTCCAGACGTACAACGTACGATAATTATCGTTCTGTACGATAATTTAGGCCCCCGTACGATGTACGATATGTCACCGTACGATACTGCCGTCCGTGCTATAATTTGGGCTACGGTCGAAACTACGAATATTATTTAATGAAAATTATATTAATTGAAAAAAAACTAGTACTAAAGTTAAAAAAATACTAAACTTTAGCAATGCTCTACAGTTAATTTGTTATTTCTTCTCGAAAATAAAACCATTTTAACAGTCTCAACGCGATTTTTTTATCTTATTTTCGTCTTTAGAGACAAGACTAGGCAGGCTAATAGACCACAGTAATAATAGCATGAAGGATATTTATAAACTTTTTTCGTGTTTTCCAAAACTGAATGTGCTGCAATAAAATTAACACTAATTTCAGAAAGAAAGTTCTGAACACAACTAGCGCACTTGGGTATTGGTTTTTTTATTAAAGTTTGATTTATAATTGATAAATTTTTTTAGTATTTAACTATTTACAAACCAATTTTCGCTCAGTTTCAAGGCTTCTTACGACCGTACGATCGTAATACGATACGATAATCCTGAAGGTACTATCCGAAATACGATCGCTTCGTATTATATATCCTGAAATACGATAATTTTGAGCTGCATGTACAATAGTTGGCCCTGGCTAATCTGGAAACACTGGTCCTGTCATCCGGTCCATTCGGTATTCGGTCCGGTTTGTTTATTTGGCATACACACACATAACCTCCAATGATTTTAATTTTAATCCAAAATAAAAGTTAAATCCTAGTGATTTATTCTTTTGGTCCATGTACAATTTTAAGTAATAGACATCAGGTTCTTTTTACATTTTACTATGAAATAAGTTTCAATGAACATTTAAAAACCACTAGATCGAACTTGGGGATTTAAGTCTAGGCCCTTGCCATAAGTTTACCAAAAATACTGTTCTTCTAGCCTAGTCACTCTTCTTTGTTATTTTAAATTTTTAATGCATCATGGAAGACTTATTAGAGTCTATTGAGAAAACTTGTCTTATTGGAATTGATGATAAGGATACTATAAACAAAAGGAAACCTCAGTATAAATGTCGACCAGAAGGTTCTTCAAGAGAAAAACAAATCAAGCACCTACTGGACCATTGGAAAAGGCAAGACTTAGTACTTAAAATTTTTTCAGTCATTAGTTGTATTGTTAAAGTAGTTTTGTCATTTAAACCTCACACTTAGACCCAAAAATGGTGACAGATGCCAAGCCATCCATTGTCTTTTTTATTCAATAGTACTATTGTAGTTTTAGGCCTACTTATATATTTTAAACGAAAATAAAACGTTCTAATTAAACTATGCATAACAATGATTTTAGCCTATATCCCTCCATCAGGCGCACCTCGGAGGTTGCCTTACCTCCCACTTTCAAAAACATATGTTCTGCAGTCTGACCTTGAAGTGGCCTTTCATTTCACTTAAAAGGAACTTCATAATGCCTGGTTTCACCCCGTCCAAGGTAGTCCTATTGTACTGATTTGGGGTTGAATTTTTCTTATCTACAATATAAACTTTCTCGGTAATTATATAGAAGAACGTACTCAATCTTAAACTTTTTCATATTGAGATATCATCTAGATTATAAATAGAGAAGCAAAGAAAAGAGCAAATAGAGTGTCGGAAAGGCGATAACAAGCGGTTATTACCGGTTTATCACAAACTAAGATAAGCAATCTGATAGCGCGGGCGATGTCTAACCTGTCTGGCCCGGTGCACTGTGCAGTCCGTGACCAGTGTCGAGTGATGTCCGATCAAAGTAACCTTCCGCTCCGAGTTTGCGACGAATGCGAATTCACTATCATTAGTGGTATTGAATTTTCTTCATCAAGTAGTGAAGTGCAAATTTTTTTTACAATCATGGTGCGTTACCAAAAACAAAGGGGTCTTTTTTGGAATGTCCCCGCATTTTTAAACAATTTTCTATTGGGTTCCCACATAATGGAAATGGCTAAGACACCTAACCTAACCTAACCTAGGCCGTCCCACAGCCATCCCGCGACTGACCCGCCGGGAGAGCCGCGGGGCAGTTAGGTTAGGTTACGTTGGAATGTCCCCGCATTTTAATCATTTTCTATTGCCTTCAGCATGTCTAAGGAATGTACTGCAGGATAAAATTATAAACTACAAACATGATGACGACTGAATATGTAAGCCGAGCGCGCAACCTTTTATCAACCTACCGATAAGCAGGTGAAGGACCCAAAGATAATCTTACTGATAACGATCACGATAAAATCCGTGAACAATCCGTGATTCCATCAGATTCTTCAGAATAAATACAAGGTAGGCCTAATTAGTCGTTTAAATAATTGATTTTAATCATAATATAGTATAGTTTATTTACTCAGTGTGCTATGGCCCGCGCCGGCAGCGGAAGGTTAACAGCGCGCTGCTGTAAAATTACCACTTTCTCTAATCCAACATGTCTGGGACTTGACACATGCCAAATTACAAACTAGGATTACAGGATGTATAATACGTGGATTACAGGATAAATGTCAGGAATATGTGATTTCAAGAAAAAATTTCACTAAAATATGTATTTTGTTTTTTAAACAGGTTTACTATATATACCTACAGTAGAAACATTGCATACCATATGTTATCCAATGAAAAATAAGTTACCGTACCTGATTATGAATCTAAAATGAGAATTATATGATCTTAGGTCCGCCCCATCGAATGAATGAATGAATGAAATGATGTCACCCGATGTCAGATAGATGATACGACTCCTCTCCCCTCCACACATTCCAAAGTGCTTTGTATGGCACAGTGTTGTCCCTTTGCGACTTCAGATCCCAAACAAACATGAACACTCATTATGACTTTTATACATACCGGTATCAATAAAAACTTTTTCTGAAAGTTGTGCAGAATTAGCAAGCATTCTGGATGCCGGATTAGAGAAAGTTTACTGTTAGCTTAAGCCCTACATGATGTGCCCAATCGTGTGGGATCAATCCATATCAAGTTGTCCAGAGGTGTTTGCTTCAACATTTTTACCATGGATAGTCCAATACCTTACAATGGGAGTTAAAAAATGCAACTAGGCTACTTTTATTTAAAACCATTGGCATCCATTTTTCGTCAAAGAAACACCGATTTTCAGCTACTTTAGAGCTCTGTGTAAACTTAAATATCTCCTTTTCGATTAATCTAGAACATTCAAATGAAATCAAATCTCTTCAGAAAGATCTGAGCTTTAATAAAGTCTTTAAACATACATTTAATAACATTTTTAATAGACCATATCCGTCTTCAAATTTGAAAGTTAAAATTTAACAACTACTCAAATACGAAAAAACAAGCATGAAATCCCCAACTTAGCTCTATATGTAATAGTCGTTTCAGTTAATTTTTCCCTTATAATGTAAAAATAAATATACTAACACTGGCTATTACAGCCCTGGACATAATCTTATCTTTCATTTTATGGTTGTTTATTATTTAGAAGCTGTGAAATCCCATCACACAATGCTTGTGTAATGTAGTAGTTGCAGTACAAAAAGTTGCTGTGGCATGAGCTTCCTCAGTACATTACTTAATGGGTCCCATGCTTATGTGAATGTTGGATCAGATTGTAAACAAAATGAAATAGTCATTGTGATTGTTGTTTATTGATTTTGTTTCTGCTCCACCTAGGCCTTTTTCCATGGGGACCTAGCCCGGGACCATGTTACTTTTTCATTTTGAGGTCCCCATAATTTTGTTAAATTGTTTTTCATAAACACAGGCAATGATATCCCCTTCCCCTAGATGGACCGCAACTTTTTTATGTTATCATTCTTACAAATTTCAGCGATTTTGAGGTTCTGTAACATTGAGTTTTGTTTTTGACTACAGGCACAAATCGATTAAAATATTGGGTTTAGGGGATTCAACAATCCACAACTGACTTACCAAAATTTGAATGCCAAATATAAGTGTGTTTCCAAAAATATAATTTGCATACAATACTTTTATGTAGACAATGAAGAACACAAATAAGAATGAAAGAAGACAAATAATGAAACAGATTGCAAGATCGATTCAAAGAATACACTATATTAAAATAAACAGGACACGATCAATCAATTTGGGCTGTGCCTGTAGCCGAAAACAAAATTTATGTTGCAGAACCTCAAAACCGTTTTAATTTACAGAATAGGCTACATAAAAACAGTACCATTCCATTGAGAGAAAGAGGATATTATATAAAGCCGCGTTTACACTGGAGTTGCAAATATGTGTTGGCAACAAAATGTTGCCGATTTTTGTAGCGTAAATGAAAACAGCTCTAATTTTGTCTTCAACAATACAAGTTGCAGACAGATCTTAGACCGATTTGGAGTGTCTGCAACTAAATTTTTTGCTTCCACTCTCGGTGGAAAACAGTCGGCAACAAAATGTTGCAGACTAAAGCCTGCAGCTCTAGTGTAAACACGGCTTAAGAGGATAGCCAGTGTTTGTGACCAACAATGGTGGAGCAGAAAAATAAAATCAATAAACATATGGCCCAATAACTTTCTTTTTTTAACCACCTAATACAATAACTTCGTTCAAACTAAGCAAAAGACATGAAGCATGGGTCAAATTAAGTAGTAATGTACTGAGGAAGCTCATGCCCCAGCAACTTTTTGTACTGCAACTACAACATTACACAAGCATTGTGTGATGAGATTTCACAGCTTCTAAATGCTAAACAATCATAAAATCAAAGGTAAGATTATGTCCAGTGCTGTAATTGCTAGTGGTAGTATATTTATTTTTACATAATCAGGGAAAATTAACTAAAACGAATATTACATATGACGCCAAGTTGGAGATTTCATGCTTGTTTCTTCCTACGTTTTAATCACTCATATGTTTTAAAGTACCCTAGTTGAGTCTTCAAAATGAAATTTTTACAGGTCAATCATCTTACTAAGTACCTACTAAATCTGTGCCAAATTTTAAATTTTGATATTCATGCCCAACAGAAATTTTAAGCTTCAAACTTTTAAAACTTAAAAAAATTTTGATTTTAAAAAAATTTTATTAAAAAAAATGAAATGCTTCAGCTTGTAACTTTGTTAAACTCGCTAAAATAACTGAAAACCACTGTTTCTTCAACAAAGAAATAGCCGCCAATGGTTTATTAAAAATGAAATAGTTGTATTTTCTTACTTCCAATGCATTTTACTTTCAATGATATAAATATAAACTGAATAGGTTGGTGTCATCCGCAAACAGAAAAGACTCTCGTCCGGAACTTTTTTTTGTAAAGCCTATTTGGGCTTCCATATTTTAGGTCCCACAGACAATATCTGTAGGTACTGTACATAAAGTTGATAAGACTTTTGGTCAATATCACTTTTTGAACCATCAAAATCATCGAAGAAATCATCCATTTTCAATGTTATTGTTCTTTTTAGCGAATTTCCCATAGGGAATATTAGCGAATTTCCCATAGGGAATATTAGCGAATTTCCCATAGGGAATAAGCTATTACCGTAGGTCTCATGGTAAGACCTAAGCCCGGAACCATGTTGCTTTTTCGTTTTGAGGTGCCCAGAGACCAAAAATAATAGTCATTAAAATTTATATATATATATATATATATGTATATATGTATGTGTCCCTAGACACGATAACTCCTGTAAAAATGGTCCGATCGACACCAAATTTGGTAGAGATGTCTAGTCCTACGTTTATTCGGATGAGTTCGAAAACCAGACATATCGACCTACCGGAAGGGGTAGTTTTGGGGGGTTTTGTACCCCAAAAATGGGTTTTTTGCATTTTTCATATGTAAATTTTAAAATTTTTAAATTTTTATTTTGACCATTGGATTTAGCTCAAAAAAACACACAATTTAGTATTTTGAAGCTTTGCTCTATCTCCATTGGTTACCGAGATATTGCAAAGTCTAAAGACAGTACATTGTCTTTTGGGGCTCCAATGTTAATCTTACGGAGAATAAGAATGTGTTAATATTTCACTTATTAACCAATATTTTTGGATGAAACTTGGTATTTAGCTTCATTTGGTTAAGATTCATCCATTTAAGGTAAAAAATCTTGGTTTTTGTACTTATCATGGCAGCAAACCTGCATACTCTTTTCCCATGTTAATCATATGGAGAATAGGCAAACTCTTTTATTTATGGACAGATATTGATGAAACTTACTATATATATGGTCGAAATAAATTTTTTCTATGCTAAAAACCTACTTTTAGTGTCCCCCATGGCAGCATACCTGCATACTCTTTCCCTATATTTATCTTAAAGAGAATAGACATTTATTTCCCTAACTATGAGCACGTGATGAAATTTTGTTTACAAGTTTAGCTGGTCAAAATTAATATTACTAATTTGGAAATTCGCTGAGTACGCAGGTCTGCTGCGACGGGCAGTATTTTTATACCTGCCTATGTTTAAAGTCATCTGTAGACCTGGTTAAGTTGGTTTTCTCCAAATTCAATAAGGACACAGTTAAGTACTTGTAAAAAAGTTAAGGCTAATTGAGCAGCCTTAATCTCAAAGCAAATTTAGCAAATTAAGCTAGCTAGCTTTACTTTATTTCATTATTGGCCTTTCCTATCTACTCTGCCAAGTTTAATCTTTATCCTTAATTTTATTTTATTTTATTTTTATTTCAGTGCTCGAGCAAAACTAGTTGCTGAAAAACGAGGCTTACTAAATGATGAGTTTAATGAAAGTGAAGAGTGGATGGATTGGCAGGAGGTAAGATAACATTAAGGCTACAAACATTTTTTTATTTATGGCGCACCCAGGATTTTGCTTTGGAGGGATACAGTTGAGATGTTAGCAGGAGTGGGCTGTGCCACCCGTGCACCGTCCGCACAATGTGAGAGAGGGTGCGCTGTGTGCGGGTGAGGGTCGCTTTCCAATATTCAGAATCCTTGGCTGTTTTCAAGTACTAAGAAACTATTCAAATACAGTAAATTATGTCAAATACTTTTTCAAACATGTCTTTACAAGAATAAGAAAGGTTTTTTCTGGTCTTTCATTATTTTTGTAACTGACGGAAAAATTTACGGCTTTTATTTACTTTCAGGGGAGTGAATTCACTCAAACGACTACACTCTTTAACTGCATTTTACAACCCTATTGCCTACTACCACTAAGGCCCCGTCTATATGGGCGACTTTGTCGCGCCGTTCGGATGCGACTCAAAAATGCTTTCGACTGGATACACGAGATCCTAACGGCACAGTCTATACGAGCGACTTTGTGGCGGGTTTGGTTGCGTAAACTGGCGACAAACACTTGCCAGCTCTACTAGTGGCACTGGGATTATCTATTAACATTCTGGTTCTTTATGTTTTCTTGTTTCCGTTTCCGTTTCTCATCATACATTTACTACAGCAGTTGAAAAAGGTATTAAAATTTATATTTATTACGAACATAACGGAAGTTTTAGTACCTAGTAAAACAGTTTTTCTTAAAAGTAGGTTTTCAGAAAAAAGAGCAGGAACAGGAAATAAACTTTCAAAAACAGCTCCGGAAACGCCTGTTTAGGGATTGTGTGGCGTCATTTCCGGTGCGTTTTACTGTCGCCCGTAAAGAATGGTGCTGACGTGTGCTATGCGACAGCGACTTAGTCGCGGCGACAAAGTCTCCCGTATAGACGGGGCCTAATTCGTATAAAGGAACAAATAAGAACTTCAGTACAAAATACAGTCCAGAAGTGATTTTTAGCTGCGTCTGCACTGGCCGAACAGTTTTCTGCCGAACTTTTGTTTGTTTGTTGGTATTTATTTCTAATGGAAATCATATGGTTTTGTTGGAGTTTGTTGGAAATGTTCCTTGATTTTTGGTGTTCACCAAACAAGTTCGCCGCAAATATTTAGCCAGTGCGGATGCGGCTTTTTAGAACAAAGTATGTTGATACAAAATGTGTTAAATAAATCATTGATTGTAAGATTACCAAAAGTTAAATCTAAATTTTGATATCCATGCGCCGAGGCTTTTTAGCAAGTTCAAAGTTCTTGTGTAATATGTTTCTGGCCCATCAGTGGGCATGTTGTCTCGCTCTGTTTTTCTCTGTGATAACCGTGGAGTGGTGGGAGCTATATCATTCAGTTCACAAAAGTGTGAACAGCTTTTGCGTAGAACGGTGAAAATTTTTCACCAGACCAGTCAACCTGGCAAGATTCTGATGTGGGAGTTTTTCTAACCTGATCTTGCAAAAATGCGTGAGATGCAGAAAAATACACAGTGTTAAGTAAAAAAAAATGGTTTTATGTAATGATTGACAGTAATAATGTGAAAAATATGCAAAATCATATCATCCATCATGTAATTAAATAAAATATTTTTAATTTAGGTGATACAGAGTAAACCTCTACATGGCCCCTCTCCCGTTTTTATTATAAACATCGCTCAAATTTTGAAGGAAGTTTGTTGCTAAAGCTATTAAATCTAACTGTGCAGCATGGAAATTATACATACGGTACTGAAAAGGGTCTCTTATTCTAAAATTGGCTAAACAAAAAATCTGTGACCAAAATGTATAGTCTGTTAGGCTTACTTTAAATGCAACATGTTATTACAGAGTAAGAAGAGGGAAAGAAAGGGCAGGAAGTGGGTGAATCCTCATTGTAAAAACCAACTGATGTTATCCATGTGGTTAACGGACACCCCAAGTGATTTGGAAACCAGTTGGACTGCTGTGGTTTGCCCGGAAGGCCGTCGCACTTTGGTTATAGCCAAGAAGGTGATTATAACGATTTAACTACCCATGAAAGTGGATTTTGTTATCATAATTTTGCTAGTTAATCATTATTAGTCTTTATTTTTGACAACAAGTACTTATGGTGACGTTTTAGCCATTTGGAAAACTTGTACCGTACTCTAATCAAGCATTTAGTCTTGTTGGTCATGAACTAATGAAAATTATGAATAATTATTTATGTAGAAATACAGTATAAATTTAACTCCTTATGCCTTTAACACAACCCCAGACCACTTAGTCATGGCCTTGAGGTATGTTGGTTGGAAAATTTGGTAATTATTAAAAATTATAAGCTTATGGTTTTAGAGCTTTTTCAAATTATTAAGAAAAGATTTATTTGAGTTAACCCTGACAGGGTTCAATAGGGGCAAGCTGGTCATCTCAAAAGGTATACACCAATACTTACTTAAATTATAGTATACAGTTACACATACAATCCACAAGATACATGAAAAAACTGATATACAAATACATAAAAAAAAACACCACAACCCAGTTTTAACATGCAGCTTTATCAAGGACAACACCACTAGTTCTCTTGGTGACCTGTGGCCGAAACACATAGATCGCACAGTACATCTGAGTCCCAAAAAAAGTGTGTTCACAAATTGGTATTGGTTTGTCATACAGATATGCCACAAGTTTTACTTGAACCTTAAAATAAACACACAAAATGGAAGAAGAGTGTTATATCATTGTGTGAAAAAGTGAAGTTTAAAACAGTGTGCTGTGAGGGTTTGGTTAAGTATTTTGTTGCTTTGTCAAAAATACTTTAAAAGGTTTTTCACAGTGAAAATATCATGGGCACTTTAATCACTCAGCAAATAAACTGTGACTATTTGGCAGTGCAAAGATACTGCAATCAATGATCTGACTGTGGCCTGTTAATAGCAGTTTAGACGGCTACAATCTTTTTTTATTGCGAAAAGGAGTCTTGTTTTGAATTAGGGAAAGTATTTTAGGGAAGTAGAGCAATAAATGCCTAACCTAACTGCCACAGCACATTGTAATCTAGTGCCATCTGTGTAACAAATCAGAACCCACAAATCTCCTGCTAATTGAAACTGGTTTAGTATGTGATGTAGTTTTCAAACCTGATATTAATTTCAAGGGTTGCACCAGAGCCTATCACAAAAGTGGATTCCTGCTAGCAAATTTCAAATCAATACTACCCAACGGATCTCCTACAAACAGGACTAAAAATTCAGATTTGATCATTTTAGACTGCATTTGGAATGAAACTTCAAAGCGCCTTTTTGCTTTAGATGTTTTACACTGGAAAAACCAGACTCTTCTAGACTGTGATGTAAGTAAGATTACGTTTTACTTTGTTTTACAGCGTGAGTTTTAATTCCTCCTCCTAACCCGACTACTTTCCACATAAACTTAAACATATAAGTTACAAATAAATGTTGGGTCCTTCAAAAGCCAGAAATACTCTGACCTTTGTCAATTTTTAAAACCTTAAAGTTTGCCTGTGTATAACCCAATGGAGATATAAATTATCCCTTACACCTAATTTGGATAACAGGTACTTTCAGTTATAAAATTATCAAAAGTGTGCATTTTTATCAAACTTTTTTCAAAGTATAAAAGCTGAAATTTATGAATTTCAACTTATGAATTAGAACTTGGGACACTTCTCAAAAGTTTTATTCCCGGATGTCAGATACTTTATGCGGTTGCAACCCCTGTCTGATAGCCCTTCAAGTGTAGTTAAGAGGTAAACACATATTTAGACTGTAAGGTTGCAACCGCACAAAGTGTAAACACAACCTGTAAATGAAAGGTAAATAGGTTTTCATTTTGTCAGATCAAATGTTTCTTTAAATGTTTTTTAATTGAGTGGATATCACTTCTTGTATCTAGTGTTTAAAAGAATAATTGAAGTAATTTTGAAAAATAATTTAAAAGTAGGCTGGATGTTTCGTTTCTCACAATGTATTTATATAAACTGAGTCAGAGCTAAATCATTAATTTTTAATATGAAGATTTGTTGAAATTCATTTCATTGTTAAGACGTTTTGTGTTAAAATTCTTTTTGCAGGCTCAGTTTCGTCTTTATTGGTTAAAAAGCAAGCTATCTGAAGTAAAACAGGGTTTCTCAGAAGAATGCCTTGAACCGGATGTCTACAATGTGTTTTTGCCTTCACATTGTGTTCCTTCAAAACTTCCAGCGGCCTTGGAAGAACATGAACCTGAAGAGGTAATAAAATGTATCCATGCAGTGTTGGGGAGTAGTGACTTTACTTAATAAGTAGTGTCAGTGTAGCTCCGCTTCTTTACAAAATAAGTAGCTTGTAGCTGTAGCGAGCTACATTTTTTAAAGTAGCTGTAGTTGCTTATTCAGCTATTATTCGCCATACTTTAGTTACGATATCATAAAATTGTGTTTACATTACATCATTCTTGGCTTCAAGAATCAAGAATTTATTGTCTCAATTGAGTTACATTTCATACATCCAGCAAAGCTGGTGAAACAGGTGACATTGTCAGAATCAACTTAAAACTAGGTTACAATATTTCTTTAGTTAGCACCATGAATCACAATACATTACATTCAAGACCAGTTTAATTAGGCCTACCTAGATTTTTTCAAGCATATTCTCTTTAATACTTCCAAATGAACACGTCTGAAAAATTTGTATGGTTACCGTTATGTTATTATTGTTGCTTGTTGGAATCGAAGATTTTTTTCAATGCATTGCCACCACTAGGTGCTCAAATTGAGTAGCCTACCATAACCAACAACAATGTATATAGAACCAAACAAGAAGAGACATCCATGTTAAAAATTTTACTTTTGACCTCGAAAAAAAGAGTAAAATAAAGCGCTGATGCTAGGATTACTTCTCCTAATTGCCATGAGAAAGCGCTTCGTTCCACCTCTGAAGTGTAAAAATGAGCATATTTGTTTACAAAAAATCAAAACAATAACAAATGTCTGCAAAATTATTCCAGCCATTTGTTCCCATTCAACCAATCAGCTTAATTATTTACTAAAATTTAACGCATGGTGGTGCTATCTGTGTTTTGAGGGCGGCGTTCCCACTTACTCATAAGGGTGTCCCTACTTTTTTGGTTCTGTATACATTGCCAACATGACAACGACTACCAATGTTCTCTTGTTGTGTTTGCTTGCCACCAGGTGCACTTGTTGTATTCTACCACAATATGCTTGCGGACAGCTAGGATCAGGTGTCTCATTTGACGACCCTGGGTTAAAGAATTTTTTTTAATCAATTGATTGGTACATCGAGGATTAACGTATATTCCCAAATAATACAAAAATTTGCTTAGGTCTAATCTAAAAACAAACTTAAGATATCTGAAAAAAAATAAAAATCTAAGAAGGAACAGTGATATAATAGTTAGGCTAAAACTGAAGATTCTGTAGCTATCTGAAAATATGTTCACTTCAAAAACGGCCCTCGTCTGTCTCACCTGTGAGATAAACGTGACAATAAATTCTTTAATTGCACAAATTTATTGTCCAGCGGGATCTATTGTTTGATGACCAGTAGAGGGTCACAGTTTATTTATTCCGGACAAGAGAAGACTTAGTAGAACTCGCTGAAATCTGAATTAATTGTTTTACAAAAACAAATTATGCCTCTATTTCACAAATTATTAAAAATGTCAATCAATGTTCTGTGATATACCATTAAGAGATATATATGTATAAAAAAAAGTGATATGTTTTTAGACAGTGAGTGTGCCAACTCTGCACTAAGTTCAATATACTTGATTTAATCAGCTGTTAATTTAAATTATTATTATTTCACATGTTCAATGTTTATCAACAAATTGAGGTTCTTTCTGTTTACCTTTTTTAGAAACGAATTGATTTTTCTTTTGTATATTTTAAATGAAGTAAATGTTAATATCTGTAAACTGTTATTGTTAATTTTCTTTCTTTGAATCACTTCTGTTACTGTCCCAACGACATTAATTCATATCCAATCAATCATTCATTGTATAAGATGTCCTGCACTGGAAATGAAGTGGTGCAGGACAGCAACGATGGAATGGATGTTAATGACTGCAGGGGCAGCGGAAGTGACATTGGTCCTTCGAGCAATGTGAAATCAAGACCTGAAGGAAGCTTACATACGCTAAGCTAAAGAAATAGAAATATACAGAAACCTCCAAGTAAAGTAACTAAAGGAAAAGAAAAATCTGGAAGAAATGAATCGATTAATTCATTCAAAAGGCCAGAGGCAGAAAGTGAATTAGAAGAACTACTTCTAACGCAAGAAATTGAAAGAGAGAAAGAAAGAACAAGAATTCAACAATTACAACAAGAATTCAAGATAAGGGAAATTGAACGTAAAAGAATGGAGAAAAAAAGACAGAGAGAATTGGAAAGTAAAGAGGAAGAAAAACAAAGGGAACTGGAAAGAATAGAGAAAGAAAAACGAAAAGAACTGGAAAGAATAGAGAAAGAAAGACAAATGGAACTTGAAGAACTAGAAAGACAACGATAACTCGAGAAACTAGAGTTTCAAAAGCAACTTAATGAACTAGAAAGAAGAAAAACTTTGAAACTAAAAGAAAATAAAGTTAGAAAATCACTATCCGGAAGCAGCAAGAGGTCTATTTTATCTGAGTTCAGCGAAGCTTCGTCACGTCAGCGGACAATGGATTGGGTGTCTAATCACGGGCCTCAAGGAGGATCGGCAGCTGCTCTTGAAAATGGTGAAATCAATAAACCCCCTTCTGGCGATGTAAGACCTAATCAAGTGGTCAGGTCACAACCTCCTGAAAATCATCCTAAGGAACACCGATTCGTCGAAGAATCAAATAACAGGACAATGGAAACAGGAGGTTACTTAATCGTCCCGATACAAGTAAGTAAATGCAGTCCAGAGAGGTAGTAAGGACTACAGCCATTTCACCTAAAATAAGTTGTAATAAAGAGAACCCCCAGGATTTAAACTTTAAAACTTTCTTTTCTCGGCAACTTTTATCTAAAGAGCTACCTAAATTTGACGGTAATCCTATAGAATGGCCTAATTTTATCACTGAATTCAAACGCACTTCTGAGTTATGTGCTTTTACTGATGACAAAAATTTGATTCGCTTACGTCATTCTCTAAAGGGTAGAGCAAAAGAATGTGTCGATTCACTACTTTTATTTCCCGGAAGTTTGAATGCGGTTTTGTCTCGATTGGAAAACAAATTGGGAAGGCCAGATATTATAATAAATAATTTAATCAAAAAGTTAGAGTCAGTCATAGGACAAACAAATGTGAACAACTATCACACCTTAGAAAAATTGTCTGATCACCTTGAAAATCTTGTTAACATAATTGAACTGATGGGTAAAAAAGAGTGTGATAAGCTAAGTAATAATCTAAAATTGCAATGGGGAGAATATCTTGCTGGGTTGGGGAATGTGCCAGTTGATTTAAAAACATTTGGTGACTGGTTACGCAAGAAAGCAGACGCATTCTATCGAGTTGATAATAAACTTGGTGAATGTAAAACATGTGAAGCTTTTGATTTCAAAAAATCTGACAGAAGTCATATGGGGACTTATGGACAAAGAATAAACTCTGTGGGATCAGATGTTAAGTGTTTATTATGTAAGGCTAAACATTCTTTGTTTAATTGTAATGATTTTAAATCTAAAACAGTTGACCAACGTGTGAAATGGGCTCTTTCTGAAGGTAGGCCTATTTGTTTCCTTTGTCTTAATAAGGGTCACACTGCTCCAAGCTGTAAATCAAAGGAATCCTGTAGAAAGTGCAAAAAAAGACATAACTCTCTCTTACATCTTCCTATCAAAACTGCTTCAGAATCAAAGGAACTGACAAATACTTCAAGTAACTTGATTAACACATCAAATAATAAAGTTTTACTGCGGATCCTTCCTGTAAAATTGCAAGGACCTAATGGAGAATTAGAAACTTTTGCATTTTTGGACAATGGATCCACTCTAACTTTGGTTGAAGAGGAAATAGCAACCAAATTAGGTATTGAAGGTCCAACCTCCGAATTGATAATGCAGTTGTCCAACGATGTACTAAGGACGGAAGAGAACTCCCAAACAATATCGTTGAATATTTCAGGGACTGAACCAAATGCAAAAAGGTATTATTTAAACAATGCACGAACAGTGAAGAATTTATCTCTTCCTGTACAATCAATTGATGTAGAACAACTCTCCGAACAGTGGAAACACCTTAAGAAAATCCAAGAGTCATCCTTCGTGAATGCTAAGCTGACTATATTAATAGGGCAAGATAACTGGCCTCTTCTTGTTACAAGAAACATTGTGCATGGTCCCTGGAGAGGTCCGGCAGTCAGTAAAACCCTATTGGGATGGGTGGTACATGGAACTACTTTCAGTAATAATACTGGAAAGGACGTTAATTCACAACACATTTTACATCATAAGAATGTCATAAGTGAAGAAGAACTAACAGTTCAAAATATACCAAGATGGGACTGCTGCAAAGAACTTAGAAACTTAGTTGAAAAGTCATTAGGGGAAAATTGGGAAGACGACTTGACGGAGAAGGAAGCCCAAACTGAAGAAGAGAAAAGAGCAGAGGAAATATTTAAAACTACAACAAGAAGAGTGGGGAATCGTTGGGAAACTGGTCTAATTTGGAAAGAAAACTTTGAACTACCAAATAACTACAGTCTGGCAAAACAACGCCTATACAAAAGAAAAGAGAATGGACAGAGATAAAGAATTTGGTGAAAAATATGTTGAAAAAATGGAAGAATATATTTCTAAGGGCTATGCGACTAAGAGAACTGCCGAAGAAGCAAAAGAATGCCGAACATCACAAAAGGTGTGGTACTTACCTCATCTTGGGGTTGTCAATCCAAAGAAACCAGGAAAGTTTAGAATATGTTTTGATGCGCTGCAGCTAAGTTCAAAGGTGTAAGTCTGAATGACACACTTATGAAAGGCCCAGATTTTTTTGTCAATATTGTAGGACTTATATTCAGATTTCGTCAACACCAAATAGCGATGATAGCGGACATAAAGGATATGTTTCCTTAAATCATTATTCGAAATGAAGATCAGTTAGCACAGCAGTTTTTATGGAGAGGTTTTGAAAGGGAAAAAGAGCCTCAAGTGTACGTTATGCGGCGAATGATATTTGGTGCAATATGTTCCCCCTTTTCAGCCCAAAAAGTCAAAAATGAAAATGCTTTGAAACACAAAAATCAGTACCCGGAAGCCTGCACTGCTATTCTGAAAGACCATTATATGGATGATTATGTTGGTAGCTCCCCAACAGTAGAAGATGCTAAGAAGTTAGTTGCCGGAATTATAAATGTACATTCGAAGGGAGGGTTTGTGATCTGCGGTTGGATCAGCAATAATAAAGAACTTTTAGACAGCATTCCACAACAACTGAAATCCACTCCAGAAAAACAAACCAAAGTTTTAGGACTTATATGGGACCCTAATGAAGACCACCTTATGTATGAAACAAAGACAAGTTTGAAGATGGCTTTAACAAAAGCAGAAAAACTTCCGATGAAAAGAGAAGCATTAAAACTAGTTCTGCAAGTATTTGATCCCTTGGGTTGGGCGGCCCTATACTTATCAGAAGGAAAAAGAATAATGCAAGAGATTTGGAAGAGTAAAGTTGATTGGGATGAAGTGATCCCAGAAAACTTAAGAACTGTTTGGAACAACTGGTTAAAGAATCTTCAAAAGGATGTTGATCTGAAAATACCAAGATGTTATGGACGTGAACTTACTGATTGCGAAGAAATTCAACTTCACATCTTATGTGACGCTAGTGAGAAGACTTATGCTGCTGTAGCTTATGTCAGAATCAGTAAAGAGAACAATATAAAAGTGAGTTTGATTGCATCAAGACACAGAGTCGCACCATTAAAACCTATTACGATTCCCAGACTTGAACTCATGGCAGCTGTTTTGGGCTGCAAACTTCGCAATGTTATCCTCAGAGAACATTCAGTGAACTTCCACCGAGTTGTAATGTGGTCTGACTCTAAAACTGTAATCCTATGGATAAGAAACGATGAAACAAAGTTCAAAACTTTTGTTGCTAACCGCATTGCAAAAATAAAAGAAGATACTCAACCACAAGAATGGAAGTGGATTCCTTCAGAACTTAACACTGCAGATTACGCAACTCGTTCTAAAGACATTAAAGAAGAAGAATTAGATCAGTGGTTTAATGGACCGGTATTCTTGAAAAAACATGAAGTCGATTGGCTTAAGGAAGCCTTTAACATTAAACACCAAACAATACCAGAAATCAAAAGAAGATATGTTGGAGTGGCAACTGAAACTAACAATCTGGGACACCTACCTGATGTGGAACGATTTTCCTTAATGGAAAAATTGTTGATTGTGACTGCAGCTATTTAGAGATTTGCAAAGATTTGGAAGAAAGAATTACCCAAAGACTCAACAGTAACGAACTCTCAATTAGAAGAAGCTGAACATTTGTGGATAAAGAAAAGCCAAAGTGACAGTTTTCAGAAAGAAATAGCAACTATTAAAGCAGGTCTACAATTAGAGGGATCCACTAAACTAGACAAATTAACACCTTTCATTGATGAATCAGGGATTCTACGTGTACAGGGACGGCTTGGGAAAGCAAAGTGTTTGACAAACGAAGCTAAACACCCAATTATTCTGGACCCAAAACATAAATTTACAAAATTGTTAATTGACCAATATCACAGAAAATTTTTACATCAAGGCCAAGAAACAGTTTCGAATGAACTAAGACAACGTTATTGGATAATTAACATGAGAAAAGCAGTAAAAAGCAGCTGGAATAGGTGCAAACTGTGTGCTCTTCGGAGGGCTAAACCTGTCCAACCAAAAATGGGGGAATTGCCTTCAGCTAGGTTGACTGCTCAAGTCACTCCATTTTATAGTACAGGTATGGACTACTTTGGACCTATATATATAACAGTAGGACGAAGGCAAGAGAAACGGTATGGTGTAATTTTCACATGTATGAGTATAAGAGCCATTCACTTAGAGATTGCTCATTCCTTAACCAGCGACTCTGCCATAATGGCAATTAGAAGGTCTATTTCACGAAGAGGTTCACCAAAAATGATCTATTCTGATAATGGAACCAACCTTAAGAAAGCATTGTATAAGATGTCCTGCACTGGAAATGAAGTGGCAGGACAGCAACGATTGAATGGATGTTAATGAGCGCAGGGGCAGCGGAAGTGACAGTGAGGAACATCATTGCCGCAGGTCCTACACTGATGACTCATACACAGGGTGTCTACTTGTTGTCTAATTGTTGTTTTTAAAATGCATAAAAAATAGATTTTGTCATTTGATCACCTACACTCAGATGTAAAAATATTTCATGGTTATCAAGTTTGTTTGCAAACCTTAATCAGAAAACTAATAGTTCTGTTCAAATAATTAATTTAGCAATCAAGAAATATAAACATTTGTGTAAAGATTGAGCTTAGAAAATGTTAGACTTTGTACTAAACTTTAGTTTTCTTTTTTAAATTTTATTCATTATGTGAGTATTTATTTAACTATTAGTCTTATTCTATTTCATCAATTTTTTGCAGTTAACTATACATGTATATATATATATATATATATATATATATATATATATATTTAATTAAAATAAAGTGGGCGGTATGGAGGGCTATATAAGGTAAGTTTAAATGGTATATAATAAAAAATTAATATTAAAAAGTGTTATCATTGGAAAGTAAGTACTTATTAATCACAATCATAAGTATTTATTTATTAGCAGGCAAGCATGTTTATTTTCCTCCTTTTTTCTCAGCTTGCATGTATCTTAAGAGAAATCCACACATACTGTTAGAAAGGTTCATCCTTTAGATGAACAGAATGCCATTATAATTCACATCAGCCCCCAGGGGTACGCCCTACGGGCTTTCAAAGTTTATATGTTAATCTTATGGAAGAAGAGTAATTTATTAAATAAATTAGAGTCCAAATCAGGTGAAGTTTTGGTTGTATTTCGACCAGTGGCTATCTCTTTGTACAAAACTCTATGTTAAATTTGTTTATATGTATAAAATTTTGTTATTGTTTCTCCATATTCAGATGAATAGTTCGCGAGTTATACTGGAATTTTTTGGAAAAATGTACTGGAAATATACTGGAATTTCAAAATCAGATATCAGTAGACACCCTGATACAGCTCGAGATATAAGGTATCCGACTACCAGTCGTTGACTGTCGTCAGATATCAGGAGTCAACTATTATTCTTCACCGGTTCATTAATTACACATTGTAGATAATAATTATGTAAAAACAAAGATTGAGGTTAATTTTTTATAAGACAAGATTAAACGCTGTACAAGTGGATAATAAAATTTTTTTATTAAAAGTCAATGACATCGATTTTTGGCACGACATCAATTACAACGCATTATATGTAGCAAAATGTGCATTTATGCAGTGATGGTTAAAAGAGTGGCGGTTGATCGAGGTTCTACAGTATTAGTAACAAACCTTCCACGTTATGTGTTTGATTGCAGGTAGACGGGATCTTGCTCTACCACAACTCGGCACCGTACATCTCCGGCCAAACTCCGCTGGTGGGTTGGCTCAAACCGTTCATGCTACCGGAGAGGTGAGGGTCGTGCACTTCACAGATAACAAACCTGTCATAACACAAATAAAGAATAACAAAACACTAACTTTATTCGATTCTAGAGAGAATTCTGTCTTCAAGCAAGGATTACTTCTGGAAATGTTTTCTAACATTCTCGTACAAAGTAATTGGCATCATGAAGCCGACAATAATCATCAATTAATTATCTTTGAGATTTAACTAGAGAGTAAAAATTAATAAATGAAAGAAAAGCTGTTTTATTGCTTTTTTTCACAAACCTCTTCCGCACAAACAACTTGACGTAATCAGGCATCAGCTGTTTTTTGTACAAATTAACAGGGAGATGACGTGTTCTCTCGACAAAATTTAATTCAATTCTCCTGACCTGGATTTAACTTATAAAAATTACTAATCTGTAATCACCTTATAAGTTTAAACTAAAAACTAAAATGCATCACATTTTATTTTATTGAATATTTTGCATCAAACTCTATAAAAATATTGTTATATTCTATAGTATCTTAGTTATTGGTTCACATTCCGCAGGATTGCAGGGACATCTTCTGTCATGTCAAATATCAACTTATTTGATAAATGCATGTCATACTTGTGATTTTAAATTTGTTTCTACTTGAAATCACGTATTTCATAGTTACTGAACCCTGCAACTAAAAGATTTTGAATGACTTCATTAATTTTGGTAAAATAATGAAACATATTTGTTGCTTTTGTTTAGGCTAGGAGTGGCTGTGCCACAAGGTTATTTGGACCTGAGACCTGCTGAGTACACAAACTTGGGTGAATGGGTAGCTCAGTTCAGCCACACACACAAGAGGAAGGCTGGGCAGAGGACAACGGGAGAGGTTGGTTGTTGAAAAAAATCCCATTTATATTTTGCTGCTTTACCAAATCTTTCAACTCAGGGGAGGATGGAGTTAATAAGCCAATTGTTTTAACTTTGTCATAAATTTTTGTATATGGCTTGATTCATCTAGAAACTGCACAATGCTCTTGTAAGATTTCCATTACTTGATCCTGTTGACCAATCAGTAGGGGCCAATGTCTTGCATGTTTTTATTTTAAGGAATCAATATGTTGATACTAATAAAATCTGCTTATTCTAAATTTCTCAAAAAACAATCAGGGTGTGACAATCAGTTTGGATTGTTTGTAAATATCTTGAACAATTCATTTTTGAATGTGTAAAGGTAGGTTTTTATATGTGAGAGTTTTTCATTCTCGGAGAGTTAAGGTAGGTTTACACGTGAGAGTTTTTCACTCTCAGAGGGTTTCGTACTCTCAGCAGGTACTCGCAGAGGTGTTTACACAACAAGCGAATTTTCCAAGATTGTTAATCCCAGACAGTTTTCTGCGAGTACTATCAACAGCTGTCTGAGATTTTTATGAGATTAACTAACCACTCTCTGAGAGTGAAAAACTCTCACGTGTAAACCCACCCTTAGTTAGTTACTCTCATAAAAATCTGAGACAGTTATTAATAGTATTTGCAGAAAACTCTATGGGTTAACTATCTTGGAAAATTTTCTGGTTGTGTATACACCTCTGCGAGTACCTCCTGAGAGTACGAAACTCTCTGAGAGTGAAAAACTCTCACGTGTAAATCTAGCTTAATATTAAAAGACTTATAGAAAATTTTTTTTTTATTTTTTCAAGCAAAGCCACACATTTTTGTAAACAAACAAACAAAATATAAATCTAAAAATGTAATTTAAGTTTACAATAGAATGGATAAATGATACAGAGTACCCTTAAGTATGAGGCAGGTAACTTCGTTTATTTTAGTTTAAAATGTATCTCATTACATTTTATCAGGAATTCAAGGTTTTTTGTTTTGTAGGTTGAAATGGACAACAGTGCACATGATTCAGATACTTCTGAGGTACCTGTTGTGGAAATGGAAGAACTAACTGAAAATTTAAGTTCCTAAGCTAAGAGTTTCAGTAATGAACTTATGTATGACATTGTTATTACAATTTAGGTTTGTATATATTGACTTGGATTGTTAGGTCTGCAAAAAATATGTATTTTTGATGAATATAAATGTGCTGAATTTATTTATTTACAGTATCTTAGGACACTTTTTTACAATTCTAGTCTTAACTGTATTTACAATGTTGTTTTTATTGTTTTTGCAATGGGGATTGAAAGTGTAAATTACCGTGATTTTTATGTGAATAGCATTTTACTTAAGATGATGTAGCGGTAACTCAAATGCTGTGTATGTATGTAGTTATTGTTACATTTTTAAATAATGTAAAAGTAATTTTATAAAAAATTTTTAGAACGTTTTGTTTATTTTATCATTGTCTTGTCTCTTCATATGAACTTGTTAGTACTAAACAAACTTGTGATCACCTTTTTAGATGAACTTGAATATATGTTATAAACGTACAGCATATTATCTATTGCTTTGCTTACCTTTTGTGGCTAAACCTATAATCAGAACCTATACCTATAATGTATATGTAAACCTATATACATTGTTTGAAAAATACAAATTATGGATTTAACTAGTGGTATAGGTTTTTTTGCCCCACAGCAACCTCTTTGCAATCTTGCAACACAGCATTCTTAATCATTAAAAAATCTCTTTGCCAGTCAGTTCTCTCCCAGTTACTCTGTATGGTGGAAATTAATACAAAAAAAAAATTAAGAAGGTCACATCCTATGATGAAAATTGGCAAACAAATTTGTTTGCTATGAGCACTGTAAACTGAAATATGAGATAGCGCCAGCCTAGCAGTAGGCTATGTGTAGGATTAAACATAGTACAAGAGAGAGGTAGATATTAAATTTCTTATTCAGTATTGCGTCGTTAAAACACCCCTTTATACACAAGTTATCTGGCTTAATTTGTATTATTAAAAAGCTTTTTTTTAAGGATAACCGTTATGTTAAGTCATTAAGCCAAAGTTATTAGTAAGCCAAGTTGAAATTTCAAAATATTAAATTGTTATTTTTTTCAAGCTCTTTTAAATGGTTTCAGTTAAAAATTTTGAATTTTGAAAATTGAAGTCCAAAACCACCCAATATTTTTGACCTTATTTAAACCCCATAAAACCCCGTTGCCATAACCCAACTTAAGCCAAGCAGTAATATTAGGAGGTAGTAATGACAGTCTTTAAAATAGTTTCTAGAAACTAGTCTGGAAAATAGTTTCAAGGACATTTATTCTAATATAGCCAATATCTTAGGTCACTAAACGTCAAACAACTTTAGTATGTGCTCTCCCTCAGTGGTTGATAAACCCTTTAGTCATCTTCTATATCTATAAAAGGCAAAGCCCTCACTCACTCACTGACTCACTCATCACTAATTCTCCAACTTCCCGACTAGCTAGAGTACTGAAATTTTGTATATTCATTCTTTAGGCTCAAAATAGAAAAGTCTGACTATTTTCATATTAATATTCACAAAGGGCTACGCCCTAGACGTCCTCAAAGTTACCATGTTATTCTTATGGAAGCAACATTTTTGTATTCTAACATATGATTATGGAAATTGAATTAGGTTTGTTTACATCTGCCACATGATGATTCATTCAAGAAAATGCTTATAAGCATAGAAGTAACCAGGTGTGAGATATAATGTTTATTTATGTTTGACATTGTCAAGATTATAGTGATGTACTATTACTTTTAGTCTGGTGTACTTTGGGTGTATTAAGTGCAATTTACTTTATTTCGTATATTATTACCATATACTTTTTTATTGTTCATAGATATTAACAAACGGTTTTGCAAATATAGTTTTTAAAGCACTTAAGGGCGCCGCCGCACTGGATTTCAAAATTACTTTAGGGCGTTGAAACTTTTGACATGGACGTTCCACTTTGCTCATGGGTGCTCACTAAGAAGCTGTTTTACCATTATAGTTTTCGAAATTGTTTAGGGCTCTACCTCAAAGAAGCTAACAATTACTGTATGGCCTACGTGTTGAAATTTGACACGGACGATTCTCTTAGCTCATAGGTACTATCTATCTAATCTAAGAAACGTTTTGCAAATATAGTTCTGAAGCCCTTTAGGTCTGCACCACACTGAACTTTCAAATTACTCTAGGGCCCACGGGGTTAAAATATGATGGAGGATTCCCTTTGCTTATGGATACTCACTAAGAAAAGGGTTTGCAAATATAGTTTTTAAAGCACTTTAGGGCTCTACCCCACTGGATTTCAGAATTACATTAGGGCCTTCACGGGGTTGAAATTTGACATGGACATTCCTCTTTGCTCACGGGTGCTTACTAAGAAACGGTTTTGCAAATATAGTTTTCGAAGTTCTTTAGGGCTCTGCCAAACAGGACTTCAAAAACATTTTAGGGCCTCCGGGGTTGAAATTCGACATGGACGTTCCCCTTAGCTCATAGGTAGGTTACTCACTAAGAAAAGGTTTTTCAAAAATATATTTTTATATTCTTTAGGGCTCCGTCCCACAAGTCTTGAAAATTACTCTCGGCCCGCGGGGTTGAAAGTTGACATGGACGTTCCTCTTTGCTCATAGTTGCTTACTAAGAAACAATTTAGCAAATTTACTTCAGGGCTCCACCCCACAGAACATCAAAATTGCCATATATGCTAAGGGATTAAGATCTAACGTGGATGCTCCGTTTTGAAAATAGGTGCTCACTTAGAAACGGTTTTGCAAATATAGTTTTCGATGTTCTTTAGGGTTCCACCCCATAGGACTTCAAAATTATTCCAGGGGCTTCCCCCCACAAATCCTCAAAATTACCATAAATCCTATGGTGTTGATATTTAACGTTTATGTTCCGTTTTGCTAATAGGTGTTTACTAAGAAACAGTTTTAGAAATATAGTTTTTTATGTTCTTTAGGGCTCAGCACTACATGATTTTCCAATGACTGTAGGGCCTACGGGGTTGAAATTTGACATGTTTGTTCTTTTTTGCTCAATGGTTCTTATTAAGAAAATGTTTTGCAAAATTCCACACAGTAATTTGTTGTGTCAATGTAATTCTTAAGGAAGAAGATTTTGTTGCTCTTTTAAAGATTCTATTACCTAAAAAATAAATTCGATCACGGGCGAAGCCGTGACGGGAAACAGCTAGTCCACTAAACAAAGAATTAAATATAAATACTATGAACAATACTTCCTTTTACTAAGAAATACAAAAGATTGATATGTTCTCCAATTTGGTATATCAGAAACAAACCTTATCACACGGTTTGCTACTAACATTGAGAAATTTCACCTTTTTTCTGGTGCACCAGTCACAATTTTAACCTACAATGGAAAACCTAGTGGGCTTTTAAAAATTGCCTTTACCATACAGACTCCATGGCACAGCTATGAAAGATAGTTGCAGAATAAGCAAATCACATTACAGAATAAAACATACAAAAGCAAAAACATATACTCATTAACTCTTGCAGTACATCGCACAAGCCCTACTCTTCCCAGCAGCGCATAACCGACACCTGTAACCCATTGATGACAGCTTTCAACTCCAATTTACCACTCAACAGAAAACTCAACAACTAAACAGTACCATTGAAAGTATCCGCGATGATAAAGTAAAATTTGTGTTCCCATATTGAATCATGAGCAGGGGACGTAGCTAGAATTTTTTTAGGGGGGGGGATAGCTTAGTTGTTGTTAGTTAGTTGTTTTTTTTTTTTTTTTTTTTTTTATATATATAATTTCGAAACTCTATAAAACCCTGTTCCCATGGTCAGATCACCCTGGTTTTGGAACTTAACCTGACGAACGCTGCCCTACACCTCCATACCAAATTTCATCAAAATCGGAGGCTTCTTTCAACAGTTCCATCATGTAAACGGACATTTTATATATATATATATATATATATATATATATATATATATATATATTAATAAGAAAAACATTTTAAACAAGTACCCTTTTTTTAAACATTTTATTTTTGACTGACTAGTTTCAACCTATAAGGCCATCTTCAGAGTCACCTAACCTCAATATATATATATATATATATTTTTTTTGTGATATTGTGAGGTTAGGTGACTCTGAAGATGGCCTTATAGGTTGAAACTAGTCAGTCAAAAATAAAATGTTTAAAAAAGGGTACTTGTTTAAAATGTTTTTCTTATTAATATTAAAAGTAGCCCTAACATACAAAGAAACTAATATATATATATATATATATATATAGATACTCTATATATATATATATATATATAGATACTATATATAGATATATATATATATCTATATATATAATTCTGTAAGCCGAATTTCTTGAGCAAAATTGTGAGCGTCATACAGATCGCAGAAAGATGGGAGGGGTCTCAAATTAAAGGTCTCAGTCCCATACACGAGGGAAAACTATCGGCGTGTCCATAATGTTAACAGGAAATGAGAAATCACGTAAAACGTCCTCCATAAGAATAGCATGGGGATTTAAATCTATATATATAATTCTGTAAGCCGAATTTCTTGAGCAAAATTGTGAGCGTCATACAGATCGCAGAAAGATGGGAGGGGTCTCAAATTAAAGGTCTCAGTCCCATACACGAGGGAAAACTATCGGCGTGTCCATAATGTTAACAGGAAATGAGAAATCACGTAAAACGTCCTCCATAAGAATAGCATGGGGATTTAAAAAAACGTCTGCTTTGCATACATTAAAACATGTGTTATGGTTTAATTTCAAAATGAGTCACAGATGATAACATTGAGTGAAGATAACAAAATAATTCACACCAAGAGAAGCAATCTATATAATATATATAATTCTGTAAGCGAAATTTCTTGGGCAAAATTGTGAGCGTTTTACAAATCGCAGGAAGATGGTAGGAGTCTCAAATTAAAGGCTTCGGTCCCATGTATCCATAAAGTTACAAGGAAATGAGAAATATAGTAAAACGTTCTCTTTAAGAATAGCAAGGGGATTCGAAAAATGTCTTCTTTGTGTACATTGAAACATATGTTTTTGTTTTATTTTAAAACGAGACACAGATGATAAAATTGAGTAAAGAACTATTCATATCCAAATGACAAAAATTAACCCTAGAGTATTAATACTATAATAAGACGTTTTGTTGCTTTGAGCGACTAAACATTCTACTAGGAGAGTTAACCTTATATACTAGGCTATTACAAATTGACTGCTGATGATCGTTTATAGAGATGCAATTAGCGATGAATTGTGGTTTAAGAAACACCTAAATTTTTCCATTGTTTTGGTTTTATTTTAAGACGAAAAGTGTCAAATGATCATATTGAATGACGATGACACATTAATTGATACTTTAAGTGTATCAATTAATAGAAAAGTGGGCAGATGGCCACTGACTGACGAGTATCAGTCAGTGAAAATTTGGTTTTCTGTTAGCTGAATTTTCCGAGAAACCTTTAGTCATTTCATAGATTGTAGGATTATAGAAGACGAGCTAAAATCAAACCCGTTTGTCCTACATATTAGAGGAAAATACAGTAGGTAAAAAACTTTACAACAAAATGGGAAATACATAAGAAAGATTATTTTCTGAAAGGTTCTCCTTAAAGATTCTCCATGTAGTGATTTTAAACAAATCTGCATTGTTTACACAAAATCAAGAATTTTGATTAGGAGGGATAAATATTCACATGAAGTGAAGATGCACTTTGAGGTGCTGTGTTTAAATTTTGTGACTAAAACATAAAAAATAAAAAAACCGACAGGAGCTAAAAAATCAATGTTTTTTTCACTGCCGCTTTTCTATGTTATATTATATACCGCAAATTAAAATTAAATTTTCTGGAAACCTTCGTTGTGGGAGAAATGGTAATACGCTATGGTCCATGTTAATTTAATTTTATGATTAGGGGCTTTTGCCCCTATGAGCCACTAGTATATATATATATATTATATTGAACGAACAGTGTTTTTGGCTTCTAGGGACCTCAAAACAAAAAACGATAATGGTCTCAGGCTTACAGGTCTTACCGCGTCAACTACCGTAATAGCGTATTCCCTATAGCGAAATTTGCTAAAAAGGATGCATTGATTAGTTTTATTTTGCTTAAAAGCAATACAATAACGTTTTAAAATTATCTTATTGAGATATTCATATCTATATTATGGGGCCTACCTGTATTATGTCTATATGACCAAAGTCCAGAGAGCTGTGGAGAGAGCCGAGCCGAGAGCCACATCCATTTCTCCCGCCGAATAGTGCTTCTTGTTACGCTTGATGTCAAGAATGCCTTCAACTCGGCGAGGTCGGTCGATATGTTGGATGCGCTTCCCAACACCTTTCGCGTTCCTGCATATCTGTTGTGGCTCATCGAGGATTAACCCCACTCTTGAAGCTTGATTTATGACACAAGGAATGGAACGCGGACGATGGAAGTCACTTCTGGTGCCGCTCCAGGTTCAACACTCGGCCTGGATCTCTGGAACGTTGGGTATGACAGCCTCCTTAGGTCCAAGATGCCTGAGGAAACCACTTTGGTTGGGTACGCTGATGACGTAGCAACTCTCATTGCTGCACGCAACGTTGAGCTAGCCCAACTAAAGTCCCAACACCTGGATTTCGGATCACGGTGTCTCACTTGCTTTAGTAAGACAGAGATCGTGATCCTGACGAAGAAGAAGATCGACGACACTGTTGTCCCAGTACGAGTGGGAAGGGAGGAGGTCCAATCAACCCGTGCTTCCCAGTACCTCGAGGTTATGGTGGACACCAAGTTAAGCTTGAGGGATCAGATCTTCCGTACGGCGGACAAGGCCCCTAAGGTAGTCACTTACCCCGTCAGTTCCCAACGATGCGGAGCACACCTTCTTCCGCTGCCCCCGTTGGGAAGGGCCCCGCCTAGAGGCCACACAAACTTTTGGTGCATTTTCGGTGTACTCGGTCTGTCAAAAGATCTTGGAGGATGAGGGCTGCTGGGGTTGTTTTTCAAAGTGCATCCGGGGCATCCTCCTTAGAAAAAAGACTGATATGGACTACTAAGCAGCTCAGATCCCCTGACCGTGTGTGCGACTGGTCAAGGAGTGAGCCCAATGGGCTAGGCTAATTAGGCAAACAACATTTTTCAAAATTGTTCTTTAATTCTGATTACCATATAATTATAACACAAGACACAAGAATAACCTTTTGTGCCTGAGACAAAGATCTTATATGCTCAAAAGCTCTCCATATCAATCAGGAATTAAATTATGTAAAGGCCTGCCAGCCTCAAAAAAAATTCAATCAGGGACCCAAAATATTTTACTCAGATTATTAAAACAACTGTGGGCTAACAATTTCTTCATTCAACGATAAGGCAAGGTAAGGAATATTGAAAGGCTTATAATGTAAAAGGTAAAAAAAAATTAAGTGAACTTTAAATGAATATACAGTAGGATGTTATAATTACCAAATTATATTATTTCACAAATTTATATCATTCTTACATACAGAATAGACTTGCCACTGCATGCTGTAGGAAATCAATGTAGACAACATTGTAAATTTACATGAATAATTTTCTATTTAGCACTACATAATGGGATTTAACGATACAGATGATCTGCATGAATATTGGTGGCGATTTCCGATTCCCATTTATCACCGTTGTTCAACAGCTTTTCCTTGTTGTACAACAGCTCTTCGTGTGTTTCCGTTGAGAATTCGAAGTTGGGTCCCTCGACGATGGCGTCGACGGGGCACGCCTCCTGGCAGAAGCCGCAATAGATGCACTTGGTCATGTCAATGTCGTAGCGGGTCGTGCGTCGGCTACCGTCTGCCCGCTCCTCTGCCTCGATGGTGATGGCCTGTGCGGGGCAGATGGCCTCGCACAGCTTGCAAGCGATGCAGCGCTCCTCGCCTGATGGGTATCGCCTCAGCGCGTGCTCCCCACGGAACCTCGGACTCAGTGGCCCCTTCTCAAATGGGTAATTGATGGTCGCAGGCTCCTTGAATATGTGCCCCAAGGTGACTGCAAACCCTCGCATCAGCTCGGTCCAGAACAATGTCTGTGCAGCCCTTTCGGTAATCTCCTTCCATTCCATACTGGGCTCCTGGTAGCCAACATTTTTAAATGTAGTTCTCACCTAAAAATAAATACCATCAATAATTAGATTTAGATCACTATTGAAAAAAATTATTGGTTTCACAAAATAATTGTAAATGATTTGAAAAAAAAACCAGAAGAGAGGACAAACATTCAAAAATATTCTTCCTTTAAATTACCATTAGGATTACAAGTCGAAGTACCAGGTTCAGTATTATTAGAAAAAACCAAACAAACAAATACTTGTAAGGAACACTACTTTACAGGTAATACAGAAATTCTTGGCATATGATGGGTGTTTATAGTTAAAACAATTGGGGTAGAGCGACTTGCAGACTGCTTTCAGTCACATATTATGTTTTACCAATTTTAATCCTGTAGTAAAGCATGCTGGAGGCCAAGAAATTAAGTTTTTTATATTTTTTTTTACCTCCACTTCCAGTCACCATGGGCCAATCGGCCTTCACGGTAATCTAGAGACAGCAAGGTAACATCACGACATTAAGTCACATTGGCTAGACAGAGGTGATTGCTCATGTTTGTGTGCATCGCCCAGGATCGAACAGGAGACCGCCGCTGGCTTGTAAGGCCAGAACTCGGTGAGTTCAATTATTCAATTTGTTGTTCTTTGTTTTTAACTTTGATATGTTGAGGTTTTCTAGTTCAAACTTCGAAATGTAGAGGTGGTTAGGTTTGCATCGGCGCTACAAAAGTTCGTAATATTAAAAGACAACAACCAGGTTAGGCCTATCCTGGCTAATCTGTCTATCATATGGAGGTAGAAATAACATTTGATCAATAGGCAGGTTCAAGGGGGATGAGAAAACTACATTACATCAAAGAGTTTTATATTTTGAGGTTTGATATATCAAGGTTCCACTGTATATACTGTATACATAATATGGTTGTATTACTCCTTCCTTTACATCCCACCTGGTAAACTTAAATTCACAGAGGCTCTAGTTTGCATGTGCTGGTTTACATCAATTGTGACCCTCTATGAAGTTCTTAAGTTTCATTTTTGTGCGAGGATTAGTTATTAACACTCTGATCGGCGATCAAAACGCTCATTCAGTTGGGTCAGTACTGAATTATGTTTACTATGCATAAATACATTTGAAGCTTCAGCCTAGCCTCAGAGGAAGGTGCATCTATATTGCATTAGCATGTACTGTACGACATGCTCTATTTGCCCACTCTACCGCGCTCTCGGTCTAACGGCTTGGTCAATGCCGGCCCACTTTAATGTGGGTCTGCAATGACCCAGGGATGGGGCACGGACTGTGAATATCCCTTAGCCAGCAGTGACGTATTAAGATACCAAAATTGAAGTAGTACGGTACTACTACTTCTTCACACTAAAAAAAATCATTTTAATAAAAATTAACGATTTTTGGCAATTAAATAAATATAAACTAGGGCTAGGTTTAAAATTTTAGTTTCTTCCGTTATAGTGGGACACAAAAAATGAACAAATTGGAATTGTTAAGATTCAAGGTGATTTATGTTTTCAAACATAAAAACCTTTTAAAATGTTTGATAAATAAAGAATCCCTCAAGTGTGGGAACAAAAAGTTTTATAGGGGCGACCTAAGTCTAATAGTATAAGGTTAAAGGTATTTAGGAGACACTCGGTTACTTCACGTGTCCCCAAAAACCACCAGACATACCAGTAAAAATTAAATACCGGTCGCTTGGAGCGCTACTGATCGTTCACTAGCGCTCATGGTGGTTGGCATCAGAGTTAACTCTGCACCCCGTGCTAGTAAATCATCAATGTTGCTCCAAGCCACCGGTATAATTTTTACTGGTAAGCCTGGGTAGCCCAATGTGGGAGACACCCTAACAGGGGTTCCAAACCTGTCTTCCAACTGGGGGTACGCCGGAAAAAATCCCCTATTATGGATAAAGTGCTGTGTCCACCTGCGTATTTAAGAAAATAAATACACAATTCAACCGTTTTGGGCCTACCATAAATCTAAACATTAATAGTTTTTTGTTTTGTTTTTTACCTAAATCACTATTAGGCACAATATAATAATGAAACTGCACATGATATAATCCTACTCTTACAAAAATAACTAGTGAGATGGGTATGACGATCACCTAATGCGTGCGCTGGTCCTGTCCGTGAGTAAATTATAAACTATTGAATGTCTTGCTAAATCAAACAGAATCCCATCCCAATCAGTTAAAAAAATGGACTATTTTGGATATTTTGAGGCAACAATTAGGTAGATATACAAAACCATTTAAAGAATGTGATGACAGCACAATACTTTGAATTGTTATTGTTTAATAAATTATTGCGGACATTTTCCATCACTAATTAATAAAACAAATTCACAATGTTTTATTATCTTAAATCTGGGATCTGGAATTGAACTTTGTTGTGTTCAAGGTATATTTCTTCCTCCTGAAGACGGGATCAGATTCCAGACACTGAAACGTCGTGAATTTGTTTTACTAATCAGTGATATAAAATGTCCGCAATAATTTATGACAATGATATAAACTCACCATCACCAACAATGAACCTTAAACAATGGATTTCAAAATGTCTAGCCTCTAAGTTTAGCGTAGTTTGAATCTTTAAGTAGGCAGGATTAGTAATGTATGTAATAAGGCCTAGAAATATTCTTTTGCACAACTGGTGCATTTACCATTGGGAATTTAATAAACCTCCAGGTATTGATGGTCTAATGCATAATAGAATTCCCCTTTGCCCCAAAATTAAATTTATCTCAGCCAAATGTTAATACTGAACCTTGCTAGGCCTGTTGCTAATTAGCAATCTTATAAAAAAGAAGGCAAGTAATCAGCCTGAGTATGTAAAGAAAATATTCGAACTTATAAGTACCTGTGTAATGTTGGAGCAAACTGCTGGTTTAATAACAGCCTGGCCAGTTCGACAGACATTAAATAACCTTAGTGATGCCATGTTGACACAGACAAAATTAAAATAGCAGAAAAATCACTAAATCAGCAGCAGACTAGCAGACTACCAACCACTGACCTCACCACAAAAAAACCCCAACTTAAGAGAAACACCTGATTATATAAAACATGTGTTAGAAAATGACCTCCAACTTTGCATCAAAGCTATTTAAATCTGCACAAGATGGAATATTTTATCTATTTTTAATTATTTATTATTTACCATTGATTTTGTTATTTAACCTTCGTGGAATCATTGCCCATAAACACTGTAATAAGTAATTAACTTAGTACTGTGTAAATTACTGTTCATATAGAGAATCAATAGTGGAATGCAAATAGTAAAAGAGATTGCCGTGGTAAATTACACAGGATTCATATGTGTGGTTATAACATCCCAACTAGTCATGTTGGTAACGGCTCGTTTTTGCAACACGGTCATAGCAATCCGGATGTTTTGTTTATATATATGGCTTCAACAACCCATTGAAAGGGCTACGAGGCTGCCTGGAAATCCCAAGCCTGCCATCGGCAAAAGACTAAAAATTAAAGGAATCTCTCTCGGCCGTAGTGATGGCAAAATAAAATCGATTTTTCGGAAAAATCGATTTTTACCATTCGATACATCGATTTTTTGACATCGATTTTTTGTTCACGATTTTTTATCGAAATCGATTTTACTCTTTCGATACATCAATATATCGAAAAATCGATTTTCAAGAAATTTTGCAATTGTAGTGATGGCAAAATAAAATCGATTTTTCGGAAAAATCGATTTTTACCATTCGATACATCGATTTTTTGACATCGATTTTTTGTTCACGATTTTTTATCAAAATCGATTTTACTCTTTCGATACATCGATATATCGAAAAATCGATTTTTCAAGAAATTTTGCCATCACTACTCGGCCGAGAGCTCAGCCAGAGTCATAGCCCAGTGGAGTAAACATAACCTCAAAAGTATGGTTCCTTAGTTTTCTTGTATGTAGACCTCCAATTTAGTACAGTAAGTATTTTATCAGTGAACTGATGTGCCTTGTTTTTTATCTTTCCTTTTGATCTTTTACTTTCAGTAGTAAAAAAATATAATTTATTATTTAGGCCTATTAATTTTTTTTTTTATTTCAGTAATAGGCCTAGGGTTTATCAGTAAGGGTTGTCAATAAACTGTTATTGTAAATTTGTACTTAACAGGTTTGTTTTTATTTAGGCCTATAAAATCACCTCAAAACCAATTTAAAAAATATTTTTTGAGTTCTGAAGAAAATTTTATTCATATTTCATACCCCACATCCTTGTTAAGGAAAATATCTGACAGCGTTGCCCTCTCGACAGGCGTGGCGGTAAATATTGTCTTCTAACTGAGGGTTTTCCCTGAACGGAGAAAATTGCACGTACCGGTGGTAAACAGCATCTCCGACTGGTGGTAAAAATCACCCCTAATTGACAGTAAATAGTGCCCCCAGCAAGCGTAAATAGCACTCCTGACTTGCGGTAAACAGCGCCCCCCACTTGTGTTTAAAAGTGCTTACAGTCCAGTTTTTGTGTGTCCAGTCATGTTTTATTTTTACGATAATTGTACATTTGACTTCTTTTAAGAAATAATTCTCTAATTTTCTACAATGATGGAGTTGCACAAAAATTACTCCATAGAAAATAAACTTCTAAGTTTTTTAACTTTTTCAAAAATGTAAGTTAAACTAATAATGTTTTTCTTATGTAAAAATTATGAAAAACCGTAAAAGTAAAACACTGATAACGTAATTTTCACACTTTAAACCAGTTTTTCACATTTACTTATTACAGTAACACTTAACTTATAAATTAGTATCAGGTTTACCGAGCCTTGCTCGTTGGTTTTGATTCAATTTTAATATTTTCACCAACAACCAACTATACCTCTTCACAGCTAACAGCTGTTTCAAAAGGTTCCTTTATTAATGTTCCTTTATTTTTGTTTACATTTAGTTGTTATTTCGTTACCAAAATAGCAACCCATAAGACCAATGTTAAAAATTACAATTTTTAAACTTAAATTTAGATCAAATTTGATTTTTCCTGGGATTGAGACTGTTCCTAAACTTATTTTTGGGCCGAAACACTCTTTAATGCAAAGTTTAAGCAAAATCTAACAGCTAGATTTCGAGATCATGGAACACACATCCCTTCAGAGATTCCTCGTATTATAGTATAGGATTATTTTAAAAATCCTGTTTTAAACTGTGATAAATATAATTATTATTATATCTTATCTTATACTCTAAAACAAGCTCCATTTGTCCGGGCAAAGTTTTTTTTCGCTCCAAGGATTTTTGATTTTTTTATTGAATATGGGGGTTTTGGCCACCAGAAATCGATTGGCGTTGGTCCCATAGCTGGGAAAAATCCGGTTTTCACGCTAGAGACCTTCAAAGTTTCCATGTTATCCTTATGGAGATTTTATTAATTGAACAAAAATCAGCTGATAACTGTAGATAAAATAAACCAATGTGTTACATCTTTAACCTGTGGTTTTAGGAAAATCATACCAATGTGCAGCAAACCTTCCGCCTGGCGAGTGAGCGGAGCGAACGAGCTTTGTGTGAGAAACGAAAGTAATAATTTTACCAAGCTTAAGCTCGGTCCTCCTGGTACTCTTATACTCTAAAACAAGCTCCGTTTGTACGGGCAAAGTTTTTTTCGCTCCAAGGATTTTTATATTTTTTTATTGAATATGGGGGTTTTGGCCACCAGAAATCGATTGGAGCTGGTCCCATGTCTGGGAAAAATCCGGTTTTCGCGCTAGAGCCCTTCAAAGTTTCCATGTTATCCTTATGGAGATTTTATTAATTAATCAAAAATCAGCTGATAACTGTGGATATAAAGCAATGTGTTACATCTTTAACCTGTAGTTTAAGAAAATTATACCGAAGTGCAGCACCCGTTGGCTTGGCGAGTGAGCGAAGCGAACGAGCTCGTCTTCAAAATGGAAGAGGGCGAGTGAGCAGAGCGAACGAGCTTTGTGTGAGAACGAAAGTAATAATTTTACCGAGCTTGAGCTCGGTCCCCCTGGTACTTATACTCTAAAACAAGCTCCGTTTGTCCGGGCAAAGTTTTTTTTTTTTTGCTCTCAAGGATTTTTTATTTTTTGATTGAATATGGGGGATTTGGCCACCAGAAATCGATTGGAGTTGGTCCCATGTGTGGGAAAAATCCGGTTTTCGCGCTAGAGCACTTCAAAGTTTCCATATTATCCTTATGGAGATTTTTTTTTAATTGAACAAAAATCAGCTGATAATTGTAGATATAAACCAATGTGTTACATCTGCCTGGACCTGTGCCTGTGGTTTAGGAAAATTATACCACAGTATACCACCCTTCGGCCTGGCGAGTGAACAAAGCGAACGAGCTCGCCTTTAAAATGGAAGAGGGCGAGTGAGCGCAACGAACGAGCTTTGTGAGAGAACGAAAGTAATAATTTTACCGAGCTTAAGCTCTGTTCCCTTGGTACTATATATAAACTTAGCATATTTATTTGATATTCATTCTAGATGTTAAAAATACAAAATGCAAATTAAATAAAATTTCTGACATTCAAAAAATTTTTTTAAATGCTCTAAAGTGGTTATTTTGTTTACAGTTGTACTTTAAGTTTGGGTCAATTTATTGAATTAGACTTACAACCCCAGCAGACCAGCGAAGGCCAAATTTTAAATGTATAAGTAGTAAATAAAGACCATTTTGTCATAGTTCAAGGGGCTCAAGAGGTTAGAGTGCTAGAATAGTAAGTGACAAATTTTGGGTTCAAATCCGCACATGGGTAGAATACTTTTACTCCATTTTATTTAAATTTTTTTAATCTATTGGTTAGCAAAAATGCAATCATTTATAATGTTTGTTGAAAAATCATATTTTGACCAGTGTGAAAAACAAGTTAAAAAGGAAAAAATTATGTGATACAAAAACTTTAATATTCACGTTTTTTAATGTAAAATAGTGGCGACATCAGTATGATTTTAACATGAAAATAATGTCAAAAATGTACAAAGTAAACTTTATTTTCACACTTTTACATTCTTGTGCTATCTGAAATATTTACTCAATCGCCTCTGAAAGTTGGATACTAAACTCCCTTGGAAAAGATCAGTTTCTTATCCTATTAAAACTGTTTATTTGTCCAGTCAAACTCTTTTGTTTGATCACCCTCCTGTGACTTTTCATTTGAACTTCCTTCAGGAGGATTTGTCACACCAAGTGCTAACGGTTCTTCTCTCGCTGTCACTTCTAAAGCAGCAACCAACTTATCAATCAAGTCGTAAGCAGTGATGGCAGATCCCCGTATTTTCACAGATTTTTCAAAAGATTTTCCTCCCTGCAACATTTAATTTTTCATTAAAATTTCAATTTATTAAACTCTTAATGATTTGCGAGGGAGAAAGGAAAAAGGGACCTCTTCGCGGCTAAGTAAAATTTACAGTATGGACAGTTTTATCGATTGAGGTCAAAAATATCGATTTTCGGTTGTTTGCATTTTAATATGCTCCATTTCGTCCTTTACCGGTTGAAATACATTACAAAACTTTTGTAATCGAATAAAACATTCAAAATAATGATTAAAGTAGTCGATGTCTAGCTTGAGAAAAGGTACCTCTTCGCGCTTATGGAGAAATAACATTGCCGCAAACAGGTCCCTTTTCAAAACCAATCTAAAAGCTATGCTACACTTTGAAACCTGCATTCTGACGAATTCTATCGGCGACAAGGTGAACTACAACGAGTTAATTGTAAATATAGAACATCTTTCAATAAATAAAAACCAGAAAATGCCGTCCAGAGGTCGCTTTCGGCAGTTTTGCAATTCGTTATGGAGAAATAACATAGGACCGCGAAGAGGTCCCTTTTCTGAAATATCCACTTTTCATGACATGCTTTGATAAAAACATTATTTTCTTGAAAACTACTGTGAGTAAAGACAAAAATATGTGTTCCCATTAAAGAGGACATTTACAGCTTTATTTTGGTACCAACATCGTTTCTTAAATATGAAAAATAAATGTTTTATGCTAATTTGAATTTTCAAATAGATTTTTCTGAAAATGGCTCTTTTTCTCACGTAATTTCAAAGTCCTATATCTTTCATAAAAAAAATCGTAGATTCGCGGGACTTGCCCCAAATTGTTAGGAATTAAATGAGGAATTAAAAAATATGAATAACTCAATATCAAAAATTGCCGCGAACAGGTCCCTTTTTCCTTTCCGCCTCACATTTGCAAAATTCCTTCATTATTATTTGAGAAATCAGTCATACTCACAGGAAGTACAGTGAAAAATGACTCCTTCACTTGAAGAACTTGACTTAAAAATCGAATAAGTTCTTCATCCACAGAAATATCAGTATCTTTTTTGAGCTGAATACCCACTGAATTTATTCCGCTGTCTGAAAATAAATACAATTAATAATACAATAATTACAAGGTTAGCAATTATCATCGTTTAGAGACTGGCACAGACCAGTCCTTTCATTGGATCTGGAATTTATGCTTTAAAAAGAATATCAAATTATTGTAATATGGCACTAAAGAAGATGGTATATTTCTCTCTTATTCAATCTCACATTGTCTATGGAATAACATGTTATGGATCCACATCTCATCAAAATTTAAACAAAATTCTTATACTACAGAAGAAAGCTTTGAGAATAACGCTTAATTTTAAATACACGGAATCAGTGAAGAAATATTTTGCCGAGATGGAAATTTTGACTGTATTTGGATTATACATTTTTGAGACAATTAAATATAGTACAAAAGAACACTACCTAATCAAAATTAATACTGTACGGTACATCACAATCATTACACAAGAAATCATAAGTATTCTACGGCAAATCTCGCCATAATTTAAATTTCTATGATAAAATTCCAAGTTACGTAGGTTTAAAATTCATACAAAATTTACCAATCCATATAAAATTAGAACAAAATAATAAGAAATTTTACAGAAAGCTGAAAGAATATCTTATTTCAAAATCCTTTTATTCATTAGAAGAGTATATTAGTAAAGAAAATTAAATTATGAATATGGTTGTAATGAAATCTGCATTACCAAACACAAACATTATGAAGAAAGAAGAATTAACTGAAAATGAAATTACTATACTGTAGTGTTTTTAAATTAGCTTATTTAATGTATGTTACACCTTAAAAGACATACAATTGTTTGTAGGTGTCTCGAATAAATAAATAAATAAATAATCAGCCAGTTTGTAGGAAATCATATGTATTGTTCCAAGGATGTGTCACTAAAACTGAACTGATCTTTTTCAAATTAGTTATTAGCCATTTTTAAGTTCCTGTACCGTACTGATCATCAAAACCCAATAAATGTTCCTTTAACCAGAATACAAAGTAAAAAGACGGTCAATCACAGGGTGTCTACTGGTCACTAAAGTCACTGAAAAGTCACTTATTTTTCCTTAAAATGCAAGAAAAGTCCCGGAATTTTTGTATAAATTGAGAAAATAATGCTTGAGAAAATAATGATTGTGAGCAAAAGTTTTGCGACTTTAGCAATTTCCCCCAAAATTTCCTAAATAGACCATGCGACCTTGGTGTTAATAGTAATAGACCATGTTACTAATTTTTAACTTTTTTCATTCCCAAAAGTCACTGAAAAGTCACTTTTTTGTATCTATTTGGGAGACACCCGGTATCAATGTATGTTATTTCTTTGCTTGTACTCATTACAAATTTTGTAGGCCTATAGAGTATTAATATTGTAACAGTGTTGAAGGCTCAAATAAGTGCCTTAAAAATGTCAATTTCAAATCTGAAAAAAGTTGAATCTTTCTTTTCTTTCTTTTAAATTAAATAGCCTATTTTCATTATATCTCAGGATCAACTGCTCACTCGAATTATCTGAACGTCCGTACATCACCTCAACGGCCCGCGCGGGCCAAGCCAAGAATGCTTTATGGACCAATCAAAAAGTTATATTTCCAAGGTAACAAAGTAAACTTTTGGGCTCAGATGCATACTGTACTGCACCTTTCCATAGGTATTTATTTAGTTTGTTTTCTGTGGTTTATTGATTGTCCGTTTGCAAACTAAACACAACTTTGTTTGAGAAACTAAATAATCTGCCTATATAAAAGAATGTTTTAAAATATTTTGTTGCAAATTTGATCAATTCTTGATATTATTTTTCCAAATTCTTTTTGCACACGGTTTAATATTATTAAAGGATGAACTATTACTATTAAGCCATAATTTAGTTTTACCTATAACCCTGTTAGTTTTTCCTGTGGTAATTTTAATCAACATGACCAGATCTTTGTGTTCATCATAGTATATGTTTGGTTTGCCCATTACTTTCTGAAACAATAAAATAGTATATGCCTACAGTAGAACCTCCCTTATCCTATCTCCTGATAACTGACTCCTCCCGTTAGCTGACCTAGTGTCCAACCGTCTATCTGTGGTTTCCGCCCTACCGTCTTTGTTGAGCCTGCCAAAATGTGAAACTATTCGTTATTTGTTGAGACAATTATTTACAAATATTGTCTTTTTCAGTTATTATAAATATATTGATGTTTCAATCAATGTGTTACGGTAATAAAGATGTATTACAATACTATATAGTTGTTTTTATACCAAGGAAATTAGTTTCATTTACTGCTCCTGATATCTGACTTTTCGGCCATTCTGACCATGGCCCAGACCCGTCATGGATGGTCGGATATGGGAGGTTCTACTGTACTTGCAAACTTCTAAAAAACATTAAATGAAAAATAACTTTTATTTTTTAGTTAATTAATTAATTAATCTATCCCTATTATTTAAGGCAAAGCCCTCACAGACCGACTCATTCATCACTAATTCTCCCACTTCCCATTATGGTAGTGAGTTTAAATTTGGTACACTGATTCTGTGAGCCCCAAATAGGAAAACTTGATAGTTTTCATCCATAGTACCAGGTGAACCGAGCCTTATAATAAGTCTGTTAGAGATGTTAATCTCTGTGGTTTATCTGTAACCATTGACTATTGGTAGTATCAATAGTCAATGCTGTAACATAATTTAAGGCATCTTTTTCCATACTACAAGAACCACTGTAATAGTGTTTTTTTTTTTTTCATTTATAGAGTTGTTGAGGAATTGTAGATTAATGACATAAAACCCCACTAATGTAAAGTAGAGGAATGTTTCTCATTCTAAAATATTGTTGAATTTTATGGTCACTTACTTCAAATTCTTTGCACTTTTCATAATGAGAATCATTGTTCTCGAAGCTGGAACTAAATATATTGTTTAATAAAAGACTTAAAACACAAATGAACATTTGCTTCTGCATTTCTTCTAAGTTCTATATACCCATGTGTTAAAATACTGATGATTAAATAAAACTCTTCTATGAACAGAATAATTTATGTTATAAATATTTTACAATCTCATCAGTTTTTTTCAGGTTTTTTCTGTATTTTTCACTAACGGTATACTATAACAATAAGTTCATACATAAGAGAAGAGAACTATTAACTTGCTTGTTACGTCTTAAGCCTTAAACTTACATTTACATCATAAATTCTTATTTACTGTGCTTGTGCGTATTAATTCAAGATGCCGCTACTGTATAGAAATTGTTAAATGAATGTCCAGAGGTTCATTTAATTTCCACACAAGACGAGATAAGATGTTATCAGTTTAAACCATGAAGCAATGAAGTTTTGGAGTTTATTTGTTACACCATGTTTACACTTGGTTACATCATTGGAAGATGAAAGTGTTCTCCCGCCAGCTGTGGAAAAAATTATTCATTCTTCATCTATTGAGGAAAGTACAGAATTCTTCACCGGAAAAGTGCATTATGGAGTCGTATGTTTTTTCATTTTCACTACAGTATTATAGGTACCTGCAGACTCAGTAGGGTGAAAATTACTAGGGTAATTTTAAAACTACAGGTCTAATCACTAAACATTTTGATTGAAAGTTGGCTTTAATAACAAGAATAAGTGTCAATTAGCATAACAGTTGACTTTTTTTAGTTAAAGTTGATAATAATTTGTTGTCCTGGTGTTCTTCCTTTTGAGAATTTACTGTTAATTCACTTTCAGAGAGTAAAATATTAGTTGCAAAACGATGAACAAAATGTAAGTGTCTACAACAACAAAAATGTGTATTAATTTTGGTTTTGATCTCTATTTTGTCAAAGCCTATAGATTTTTTAAAAGTATTTTTGCTGAAAAACAGTCAATGAATTGTTTAGTGGTTATAAAACCTAAATAATTTATTGTTTGACCATCCAAACCACTCCTTGTCTCAGTTAGATCAATAAAATAAGGAGTTATTTGCCTGTCCGTTATATGCTTGATTGAAGCACACACGTTTAACTAATATTGTAATTTTATAAAAAAATATTTTAACTGAGTAAAAATTTTTAATCCTTCACATCATAAAATTCGTTTTTACTTTCTCCCACTATACCATAGTATATGGAGAAAGTATTATTTTCGTCAAAATTTTCGAATTTGAGTTGGTGGTGGATTTATCCATTTTTGTGCCCCCTGAGTCCAAAAAAGTGGTTTTCAGAGTGATGTCTGTGTGTGTGTGTGTGTGTGTGTGTGTGTGTGTGTGTCAGGATGTAAACAGAGCCAGAGAGTGCCCCAATGGTCCGATTTTGGTGAAATTTGGTATGTAGGTCCTAACCCATGATAATTCCAGGCGTTATTTTTCCATTTTTTTTTTTTTAATTTTTGATTTTTAAGGGTAGTTTACCCCCAAAAATCCTCAAAAAACGTGAAATATCAAAATTTCTCAAAAACGGCTCTAATGATTTTGATTAAAATTTTGTGGTTTATTAAGATTAAAATGCTGAATAAAATGACACCACCCGCATTTCCGAGAAAATGGGCGTTCAAAAGTTATACAATAAAAAGTGTTTAAAACACCAATTTTTTGGATTTTCTAAATAACTGTTATCCTGAAATAAATTTTACTGATTACGATTATATCAAGCTCAAAAACTAAATAATCCTGTATTTTAAATTATTTCTTACGTCAAGTGGTTGCGGAGAAAATTCAATTTTTCGTTTAGCGGTAAACCCAGTACGTTGTTAAAAGTCACAGACGCGCGTAGTGTCAAAATCGCGCTGCTCAGCTGGTAGCTATCCGACTGAGTCATCAAGAAATTAATGTTTGAAGCTTTTAACACATTTTTTTATATTGTTGGGAGAAAGTATGTGTCAGTTAGCTGACCGTTTATTTTTAATTTTTATCATCATTGTATGATAGATTAATTATCCAAATGCCTTGGAGAACTTAGAAATACGTAAGAATATTTTCTACCTTCAAGGAAATAGGCCTAAATCTTTGGCATCATTAAAGTTAGCAATTATTTTTTTGTGTAGGTATTGAAGATATTTTAAAACAGCAAATTATAAATTATAGATTAGACTCAACACTTCCCCTCTTACATCCGAACTAACCGGGACCTTACCGGTACCCTGTTTGATTTAGTGAATTTTCATAATTTATAAATAATGCAACATATTTTTACTTGCTTACTCCTGCCTTTTACTCAAAGCTGGGTGTACGATACCGAAATTCAATGAAAATTCAACTTCAGAAAGCATTTGTTAGACTGTTAGATTTGGAACGGCGTTAGATTGCCAAAAATACCGACGGAACGAGAAACCCAGGACAATTTGAAACTGGTTTATACTAGTTGCGAATTTGACATTGGGTACAGCGAACGAAGTTGTCATAACCTGTGGTAAGTCTTTGGCTGTCCACTATGACAATTTCCCTTCCTTCATAATCAATTCATGTTCAAGACAGCGGGGAGTAAATGCGATGGGCATGGAAACCCCAAGCTGGAACATGAGTAAACAGTCAGTTGGTTGGTCATTCGGAGGGCAGAGCATTGCCCAGGAGCACGGGGGTGAGCTCTGAGAGGTCAAGCGACCGTCTGATGTCCCATCTCTCACCCTTTCTCTTCCTTCAATATCCCATCCTTCCGGGGGCTTGCCCAAAATGCCCATCAGAGGCAGGTGTGCTCAAAGGTTCTGCCGGCGTCTCCTTATCATTCAAATAAAATTTGTTCACAACAGTCAAACCACAGAAGAGCGCTCATAATAGTGAAGGAATTGCGTCTAATAATTGTAAATTCCATTTTAATATCGACAATTGGGATTTCCACCGTTTTTAATTAAAGAAAAAACCGTTTACAAATGGGATGAGATTTGGCGGATTTTTAGAACAGCGTGGTTCGGAGTAGTGAGACTTTACTGTACATCAAATGACTAAATGTTACTTATTCTTGCAGACTTTGTTGGCTTCTACACATTTTAATTACTTAGTTACCTGATTACTTGTAGTCTCCATCGATGACTCTCTGTTGGAGGACTCTCTGTTAGTCTTATAATAAACTCTTTTCTGCTCCTCTTCTAAAGTTAAACCCAATAACAGTTATCTAAATAAAACTGCGGGAATTTAGAATAGTAATGATTAAGTTTTTTTCAGAGCCGGGAGAGTGGAGAGACAAAAGTGGGTACACATCCCATTACATATGACAACGATGGAAACATCATTATGAAAATATTGGCTAAACCAAATGCAAGAAAAACAATAATTGGAGGTACGGTATTAATCCTTTCTTTTGAAAATTGCAATTCTTTCAATCAAGGCATATCTATACTTATTTAATACGCTAAGGGGTTTTTTGTCTTGAGAACTCCTCCTACAATTTTCAACCGATTTTCAAGTTTTTAGTGTCGTTGGATAGGGCTTGGTCTGTAGTTGTTTCCGCCAAAAACTGATGAGAATTAGACTGAAAATAAAGGCGCTATCCACCATTGAAATCTCAAAATTTCCCATTTAAATAACACTGGGATTGAATAAAGCATTTTAAACATGTGTTAATAATCAGCTGTAAATACGTGTTGTTTTGGTGATTACAGATGCTCGCAATATTGGATTGGTCGGATGTCATTAATTTAGAGCTAAAAGTAACATTTGTATTGTATTAAAATAAATTGCTCGATTTCGAGCAACACATATACTAGTTCTACATATAATGTGGAAGAAAAACAAGTGTGTTATTACTGTACGCCTTGTGTTACTTCGTTATTTGAAAAATCAGCATTTTCAGAGTTCAGTTTCACGTAGTGTTAATGCCCTGAAAGCTGTGAGTTTATTTCAATTTGTATGAATTTTATTTAATTTACAACTTCTGTTTTATTGTTCAACAAAACCTACCTGTAGGCCTATATCTTCACCTACAAAGCTCGCAATGCTCAATAAAAGAGTACTGTACAATTTAATTAAAACAGTTAAGACAAGTTTACTTAGCAATATTTAAGCTGGATGACTTTAAACTAAGAAGTCCTGTTAGTGTGGTGTTATTGTGTTATTGTGTTAAAGTGTAATTTGTTTTCATAACAAACAACTCAACTTCAATTGATAGGGAGTGGCAATACTTCAAATATTGCTCACGTCCTTGCCAGATTTTATTTTACCTAGCCTGTATCACTTACAGCACTGAGCATTTTCTATTATAGTGTCAAAAAAGGATGAAAAAAAGCTGAATGCATTTTATTTTACAACTGGCGTTGGTAAGCAAATCTATCTGCTGGCCCTTTTAAACCTGCTGCTACTTGCTTGAAGAAATTTTTTGTTTTATGTAAAATAGGTGTATAATTAATATCTGCAAGTTTTATCTGTAAAAATTAAAATAATTTTGTAATCAAAAGGTTATGATTTGTTATGTAGCCTATTTTTATTATTTTTATTTCAGTGACGACAAAAGTAGAAAGATTGGGGCTAAGAATAGCGGCTCCACCTGTCGACGGAAAAGCAAACAAAGAAATGCTGAGATTTTTAGCCAAAGTTTTGGGTGTGAAAAAAAGTGCTTTAAGTATAATTGAGGTAAGTGTATGAAATCTGAATATGAGATAGGCTTACGATAGTAAGCACACTTATGATAGTAACCGCCAGCCGGCATCCGCTTTGGAAGTGTCAAACGTATAAGTATTTAATGGATTTATAGTCTTGCCAACTCTGCAATGTATGGATAGGCTGAGGTAGACTAGAGCCTCTACCAAGGGTGCACCAATTGACCAATTGTGCCAACAGAGCAATTGTGTTCAAACTCTTTTTCTTTAGAATATCTCTGCCCAAATCATTTGCAGCTGTAAACACCCTGTTGTTGCAGTCTAAGAAGGATAACTGTTATTTCATCTATAAATAAACTTCAATTCTGATATTTTGTATTTTTAAACTTCAGACTCAAAGCTTGGCATTTGAAAATGTTTGGAAATAATCTCCTCGCAAAAAGTTCAGATTTAATGGCTACTTACTTAGAGACACAACTCTACTCACTTTTGTATTAATTCTAGTCACAAGCGACATCAACTTTTACATAATTCTGTTATTAGCGAATTTCCCATAGGACATTTAGAATGACATGCACGGTCAGACTTAAGCCTGGATTGTTTCAATGCTTCTCTAGGATTGAAAATTAGTGGTTGGTTGAAAAAAGCCCAGTGCTTCAGAAGCAAATCATGAGAAATGTTGTATAGAAACAGCATGCTGCGTGTCAAACGCGTTAATTTTTCTCTACCTAAACACATTTGAATCAGTGTTAAGTTGAATTTTAAATGCAGGACATAGGTAAAGTTATCAAACCTAGTTTTGTTTCAGGGGGTTAAATCTAAAATGAAAACTGTTAAAGTGGAGGCAGGGAATATAAGGATAGAAGATTTGCTAAGGAAGCTGAATATTGAGAAATGATATGAGAAGGTGCCATTTAATTTTTTTGGAGAAGTAATAAAATATAACATCCAGGTTTACTTGCAGGAAAAACTGAACCATCAAAATATATTTCAAGTGAAAAAATGCTTCACCAAAAAAAGATGCAGGGTAAAAACTGCACATTAGTGCTGCAATGAGTGGGGGTTGTAAATGCTTGTATAAATATTATCTATACAAGCTAGCTTTGTGTCTTTTCTCGTGTTCTCCATCTGCTCCACAGACTGAAGCCTTTGTTGACAGAGAATTACTTACTCACTTTATACCATGGCTTATTTCATTCTCATCTCACATAGGACCTTCTTAGGGGACATGCTGCAAGGTGTGATAACATTCTTCTCCTTCAAAAAAAAAGGCGGTTAGGATCATTGAATTTGCAGATTCTATTGATCACTGAAAAACCTATTTTCAGGCTAAAAATCCTAACCATCTTCAGGCAGTATGTCCTGCTTAGTCTCTGTTATGTGAGGAATAACTTGCAGCAGCTCACAACAAGGTGAAACTGCCATGTACCCACAATCTCCATATCAGGGACCATCTCCATGTACCTTACTGCATTCTGTCCAAGAAGCAAAACTGTTTTCCAGGTACAAGTCATGTGAACCGGCTGTTTGAGGTAGATCAGTCAAAGCCTTGCTTTTGGGTAACTAACTATATTCAATCGATAGGTTAAAATATAGGAATCTGTTGGTAACTGAAAATTATCCACATGGAAAGGAAATGTAGCCAGCCATTTCGTCCAGCATTCAAATTATTTATAAGCTTAATATTATGGCATATGACGAATTAGATTGCAATATTGTATCTATTCATTTTCGTGGTCTATCGCCGGCCGGCATGTACATGTGTTAATTTATTGTGAAAATTCTAAATGTCGTATGTTGAACTGTGTGTGTGTGTGTTTTGAAATTTTTAAATCTTTGACGACTCACTATTGATGAATTTTTAATGTTTTCCTATTGACCTGAAGATGGGATTTTAATCCTGAAATTTATACATAATCAAGAGACTAAACAGGAACTGTTTGGATGGAAAGGTATGTAACCTAATAAAATTTCTAATATTGTATTGTTGAAAGATGGAATAAATCACTATTCAATTACTATAGGCTCAATGTCATCACTAATTGTATAAATTGTAAAAATAGTGTAAATGGTATATTGGTTTTTGACTCAGTGTATCCAGACATTCTGGACATAGATGTCACAGGAGGTAATAAGGTAAATAATGTACAGTAAAGAATCGATTATCCTAACTAATTGAAACCGAGTGTATTTGAATAATCAAATTATTCAGAAAATCGCACATAAAAATTACTTATTATTTATAACCAATTAACATTTTTTATAATTTATTCTTTACTGTTTAGTATAAATACACCAATAGTGTATGTTCAGAAATAGCTAACTCTTAAATATCATTTGAATGCTGATGATATACAAATATACTCTCACTTCAACAAATTTACCAAGTGTTGCACTGTTGATCTTACAAATATTGACATTGATTCTATTACATCTTGGTATATATGTCATGGATTGAAGCTCAATGCTGACAAAATTAAAACCATTATTTTTGGCTCAAATCTGACTTAGGACCAGTGTACCAGTGTTGAAACTCTCTGCCGAAACTGAAATTAAATAATTTACCTCTTGATAACTGGATAAAATTAAAAACCTTTTAATAATAGCCTAACAAATAAAACATTCAGAGTGCTCTGACCATGAATGCAAAAGGTATTTGCAGGAATTAACCCATTTCTGCCCACTGTCGACATTGGTCTACGCTGTATTTTAATTTATGAACGTCCATGGAATTTTAGATTTTTCATGATTAAAATTAGCATTTTGGAGTGAAAATATAATTATCTTTCATATTTCAAGGCAGTAGTGGCACATACACAGTAAACAGAAGTAAAAAGTAGCAAAATCAGTGTTGACCAAAGTGCAACTCTCAAAGAATCAACCGATCCCGTCAACTTCCACGCAAGCCTGCCACCGTTTATTTAACGTGGGCCCTCCCACCAACTTTGCCACAGATCGGCTAACCCTTTAAGAGTTGCACCACCAGGTCAGGGTTTGGTCGTGAGCGGATTCGAACCCGCACCGACGCAGACATCCTGGCCAAGGATGCCTACGCCTTAGCCATCTGAGCTATCACGACCGGCAGCCTAGACATGAGAATTTGGGTTTTGAATGGTGCGCGCCCCTAGCGGGAAAGACCGTAGGCCTTTAGTATGCGAGTTCGAGTAAAGATCGCAGCACTAAGCCACTGCACCCAATTTACAAGAAACAATTTGGGCATAAATGGATTAAAAGCTTGAAATAATTTTTGCTTTATATTTTCTCTTGGATGTCAAAATTACTTTAGTTCCTACTCATGTCCTACTCATGTCCTTATTTTTATTATTGTGAATCGGCATACAATCATTTACCTTTATAACTGTCAAATAAATTGCAACGTGCACAAAATTATTGTATTCAATTTATTTTAAATTTGAGTGGAATGGTCATGTTACTGAACATTATGAAGCACTAATACAAATGGAATTAATAGAATTATGAAAATCTCATATTTTAATGTTTCTTTACAATTTAACTACAATAATTTAATCCATTGCATAAAAGTGATATTTTTTCATTGGCCCATTTGTTAAGTATTGAATTTCATTCACACCACATTTTCTTTGTGAGTAAAATTTAATATAAAATGAAATTAATTAAAGATGAAAATTCTATTATATTATGTTCAAGAATTCAATAAACCTGCCTCATTTCATTTGTATCAATTGTTACAAATAAAACACCAGTAAATTAATGTTTACATCCATATTTATTTAAAAAGCAAATAGAGAAAAAGAAAACCATGTGTATCAAAATATAAAAACGTAATAGCAGAAGTTTCACTAGTCAAGTCCTGGAGTAGACACACATCTTGGGGTTGACACATCTGGTGGGTATTCAAGTAAAATTCCAGTTCCGGGAGTCGTCACGTTTCTTTAGTTTCACATCCTGTAGGTCCTTTATCAGTAAAAGTTGTTAGACGAATAGACGATAGATTTTGATTTGGAGGAAATTCACTTTAGAGGATAGATTTTGATCTGGAGGAAGTTGACTTTAGACAATAGATTTTGATCTGGAGGAAGTTCACTTTAGACGATAGATCTTGATTTTGAGGAATAATTCACTTCAACTTTTCCATTTTCAGACGATAGATTTTGGTTTGAAGGAGTATAATTTCACATCAACTTTCAAATTTAACACATCAAACGGATTAGTAGGCAGATTATGTTATATCAATAGTTGTGTTGATATTTCTGTTTAAGTGTGACTATTACAGTGTTTATATATTTAACTATAAATTTATCTTCAAACTGGAATTTGAGTACAATTAATGTTAATTGACTGAGAATTTAGATACAAATGAATTTTTATAATTTGTTACCAGGGTTATGACCAACAATGCTTTTACAAAATTTAAACCGTGACTTTTTAATGATTATATTATTAAATTTTATAACCATAATGTATTAATGTTTGTAATAACATAACTAGTGTGAATAATGTACTGAGTAAAATTAATTTATAGTTCAATAGTTAATTTATAGTTCAAGTATAGTTCTACAGATTGTGTTTTGAATCCTACTCTTGTGTTTGTGCAGGAAACTTTTTTTATACCCCGTTCAAAATTAACGTGTGGTCGAAAGAATGGATGAATGTTGTTTCCCGCCACAAGGAAAATTCCCTCAATACCTTATTGATTTCGCCTATTTTCTTCACAATCAGATCTTATTTTAATTTCACCCTTGAATTCAGAGTATAAAATAGCGCCATTGATCGATTTGCTTCCCCTAGTTGCTGTTGCAAGCACTTCTTTTATCTCAAATGTCAAAATAAGAATATTTTTTTACGTGTAAAAGCAAAACATAGGCATAAAATGACATGGGACATTAAACAACTGTAATAATTTTCAGTGGTTATGATTGGTATGATTCTTGGCAATGGGAGGAAAGCGGGAAAATGGGAGAATTGAAATTTGCATTATCTGCTGTTTTGGTCAGCTCAGTTCTGCGATGCATTTCCACTTACCTTGAGTGACTCCGATACATAATCGCACATTTATTTTGAACAGGGTATACTTATGTACAACAATAAAACAAAAGGTCAAAACATGTTTTAACATGTTCAATAACTGTTCCCCGAGTGTAGCTTTGCATTATGTTCAACTTAAAAAAAAAAAAAAATGGGTTTAGATATTTTTAAATAGGCTTACATAAAATAAGTTGTATTTTATAGCCATGTAAAGTACAAAAATGGGGGAACTACTTTGAAGATGAATAAAAGATGTTGTTATCTATAACAATTTAGGATACAAAAATTACCATGGCACTCTGGAATTTCACCAGTTCAAGGCCTTGAGCCACACATGATTGTTGTGTTGAAAATTGAAAGTATCTTAACAGGAAATAGTTTTTTCCAAGATTTTAGCACTATAGAGAACAGTATAGTAGTGTCCAGCAAACCCTTACTAATGTGGACTAAACGTTGTCCATGTTTGAGAAAATTTGGGAAAGGAGTATGTGTGTATTATAGGCACACAAATCTTCACAATTTTCTTAAAATTTTCCAAGTACTGTGACTCCGTTATGGGTTAATGAATAAATAATATTTTGATCTATACCAGAACTTATTTTGTTATAATCTGGAATTGAAATCCTGAAAATTTTAACTTTGATCTTATGGAGTTAAACATAAAAACAAAAGAGTTGCGGGGAGCAGTGAAGTACTTTTCAGTTATAGGCACTAGAAAAATTTTAAATGTGGCTTAGTAAGGTTAAGTTAGATCAGGTTAGCATAGATATGTCAATCTGGGTTATGTTATCTTGGTTATATCATGTTGGTCAGCAATGCGCCTGATGTACGGGTACAAAGGTCGTTCAAGGGCAAGTGCTCATTGGAAGTCTTGCTCTGTCGCTATTGAACCTGGTGTGCATGATTACTTAATTTATGCTGTATATTATTATTTTACTTTGTATATTTATTTTGATATGTTTTAAAATTATTAAATGAGGATATCAGTATGCTTCAGCAACAAATCTGGTTCTTTATTGAATACTAAGGAACATACTTAGGGGAATACTGACAATATCACATATGCAAGATGGGTCTCAATTTTCACTTGGTAAAAACTGAGGTGTAAGGAATTAACAAGCATTTTAGAAACAAGTATATTGGAAAAATGCTGACCTCATTTATTAGTAGCCAGCTCGAAGTCTTGATCCAACCTCAAGACTTCTTTCTTCTTTTCCAAGAATGCCTTTATTTCTTAATTTGTAAATTTGTTTCAAAGAAGAGGCATACAATGAAAGCCTTGCCTAGAAATCGGAGTGAAGTTAACAAACATCCTCCACACATCTTACAGGCATAAGTAGTGGAATTACAATGACTCCTTCAGAAATTTGATAAAAATACTAGTGTGCCTGTTAAGCAATAATTACATCTTTGATATTGTTAAGAAACCTATTAAATTAGCTTTGAAAGTTTGTTGTACATTAGTTTTATGTGAAAAAATGTATTTATACATTAAACATTTGAATATAAAAAATTAATTATGTCTTTTATGTTTTCTAAAATCTTTTTAGTAACAAATAAAATTTCTTTATTGTGCCACTCAAAATTAAATTTGTCGTGGAGCTGTGTCAAAAAGCAAAATAATAAACTTTTCATTAATTGGAATTATTAATAATTTTATATAATAGGCTTAATTGTATTCTAGGAAAATGGAGATTTTAAGACAGTCAAAGTGGCTGCAGGAACAATGTTTATTGAGGACTTACTAGTAAAGCTAATGGATGCTCAGTAGTAAGTGTTATGTATCTACTTTTAGCGAATTTCCCAATAGGGAATACGCTATTACGGTAGTAGCCATGGTAAGATGTAAGCCCGGGACTATGTTACTTTTTCATTTTGAGGTCCCCAGAAGCCAAAAACACCGTTCCTTCATTTTCATATATATGTATATATATATATATCTATGTGTCCGTGGTACTGATAACTTTTAAAGGGGACCTCCGGTTTTGATTAAATTTGGTATGAAGGTGTAAGACTAGGTCTATTTTAATGAGTTCGCAAACCAGCATTATCGGGTGATGGGAACGGGGTTTTATGGGGTTTCAAAAGGGCCAAAAATGGGTTTTTTGCATTTTTGGAGCATCATTTTCAAAATTCACCATTTTAACTTAAATCATTTAAAAGAGCTTAAAACAACAAATAATTTAGTATTTTGAATTTTCAACTTGGCTTAACAAGTTATGGAGAAAAGAATAAAATAGGGTTTCCATGTTAATCTTATGGGAAATCAACAAAACGCTGTATCTCGCTTATTTATTGGAATAACTTGATAAAATTTGGTAAGTACATTCACTTGGTAGGGTTCAATTGATATTTGCTTACAACACCCACATGGCGGCAAACTTACGTACTCACCCCTATGGGGTTTATGGGGAAAATGAAAAGAACACCATAACTTGATAATATTTGGTATGTACATTCACTAGGTAGGAGTTAACTGATATTTGCTTACAACACCCTTATAACTGGCTGGGTAGCTGAGTGGTTATAGTGCTCGCCTTTGAATCCAAAGGTTGCCGGTTCGATCCTGAGAAAAGTTAGTAGCTTTTTAAAGGTTCGATTCCGGACCCAGTTGCCATTTGTCATTGGGCCATTAATTAATGAAGCTTTTTAACAACTGGTCGATGTTAGATAGTAACAAGACTGGGGTTTGGACCGTTCCCCGTCAAAACGTTAAAAAATGCCACTGGCGTAGATAAACACAAAATAAACACCCTATGGCGGCAAACCTACATACTCACCCCCATGGGGTTTATGGGGAAAATTAAAAAGTGCCGAATATTGATACAGTTTGACATTTACCGAACGTAACTATTACATTTCCTAACAAAACTAACATTTTCTAACAACATTCCAAGGCAGCAAACCTACATACCCATTCCTATGTTGTTTATGAGGAAAATACAATATCTCAAGATCGTTTGGAAATTCGCTGAGTACGCAGGTCTGCTGCGACGGGGGTATTTATTTCTTTATTGTGTTTATTTACTTTTTACATTATGCTAATTAAAGTTATGTTATTCTGTCCTTTAATTTGTCCTTTTTCTGTCAGTTCGCACTGTGTGTTGGGTAAATCTTCCTAACTGTTTCTGCAATGATTATTTTTTACATTAATCTCTCTTGATGAAAGTTGCTGAGTAAAGATATGAAAAAAAAAATCTGTACAACAAAAACACTTCTTACTCGTGTTCAAATCAAAATACTGTACATATTGTAAATGTACCCTGTGATTTTAATACTTCTGTTGTGTTGCTCCTGCAAATTTAGCATCTCAGATTCCAAGTTATGTCCCTCAGGGCAGGTATGCCCCTGAATGACGAGGCAAATGAAGTGGTGTCCAGTTGGTTGCAATTGAGTTTCTGAACTCCAAAACTCCTGGCACCTTGTTTTCAGTTGTGCCAATATTTGCCAAATTGACAATACACAAACACTCTAGTGAGGGCTCTAAAAGTATTGCAGCAACATAACTTGACTCTTTCATTTATGGCCATGATCACATCATAGACATAAATTTGAATTCAAAGAAATCCCCATAAAATATTAAATAAAATCCGAAGAAAAGTCAAAACAGCATAGTGTCTTATCGTTACGCATAATAAAGATTATACAATACACAAGAGAGTAGCAGTTCTAGGTCTATTATGTTTTACTAGTGTAACCATTACTCGATTTCAAGTACTGTACTTATTTACATTATATACATCAATAGGTGTTTAAAATGCTCAACCCAATCACAATGGGAAAATTTCAAATTTCATTGATGGATAGGGCCTTCATTTTTAAGTCCGATTCTCATCAAGTTTTGGTGGAATCAACCAAAGATTAAGCCCTATCCAATGATACCAAAAACTTGAAAATCGGTTTAAAATGGTACAAGGTCTTCCAATGACAAAAAACTGTTATTTAATTAAATGTAATGGTTGGGGGTTTTCGTTGATAGTTTGAAACATGGTTTGTATAATCAAACAATTTTCATTATGAATTATAGATACCAATAAATACAAGACTTTAGTAAGATCTGATATAAATCATTGTAAAATTTAAAACATATAAAGTGGTAAGTAGGCATATAAATAACAATAAATTCACTGAAAACCCCCTAAAACTCTTGTGTACTTATAAATATTTATAATGGTATATGGAGTAAATTAAGGGAAGTAAACTTGCCATTCCTTAAAAATAACTAAGTTATCCATTTTGTTATTCTGTTGATCATTAACAGTGTGTAGACTCCTCTTTAAGGTCTTCTGAAAAAAATTTACTTTAATAATATTATTATTTAATTTATTTTTCTTTCAGTAAGAAGCCTTCACACATTGGAGACCCAGATTATGTCAACTTCCACTATATTGATGATGACTGAAATAATTTCAATTGAGGTTATAAATAAGTACCTACCACAACTGTAATGTTATTTTAACTTTATTTGGTTCATTTTCATGTTTACCTCAATAAGGGATTGTGCATGTACTTGTCAGACCACTGTGGGTAACCTGTGCTCTTTGATTTTCCAGCTCCCATGCATCAGTTGTGGTCACGTTGTAGTACCACAGTTTCTTTGAAGTTCAATGGCCACAAAGCAATAATCAATAAATTATTGTATTATATTTATAACAAACCATTTTTAAATAATCTAAATTTAAAAAGTTTTATTTTAAAGTTGTTTAAATGTTTGAATTATTCCTAATGTCTGAGGTGTATAAGGCTGAACTCGATATGTGTAAATCATAGTATACTTATTTATTTTAAATGCATTGGTAAATTTTCCACTTAACCCTTTCGGTGCAAGCAAAATATTTACATAGTTTAGAAAAAAACTGCTTGGTAATTATGCTAGGTATCTCGATTGTAAAGAGAATCAAATGGAATCATTGGTGTTTAAAAATAAAAATCAGTGTCAAACAATTTTCTTAATTCAGTCTGCAGTGTCGACAGCAGTGGAGAATCTGTATATTTTTTTTGAGGACTTTTTCAGGAATAAGATGAGTAATTAATGAGTAAATGTCATGAGTCATATATTGGTCCATAGCACCGTAAGGGTTTGGGTGGAGTAAATAAATTTTATCCTAAAATCGATAATTTAACAATATGGAAGCAGAGATATTAGAATGTTGTCAGCTAAAAAATTACGCATTGAAAAACTAAAATAAAATAATTATATATAAATAGACAAGCATGTTTCTTTTCTTCCTTTTTTCTCAGCTTCTGTGTATTGTAAGAGAAATATGTGCATGCCGTTAGAAAGGTATTGTCCTGTAGATGAGCAGAATCCCACTATAATTCACTTTCACTCCTAGGGGTAGGTGGTAGGTCCCACAGGTTTTCAAAGTATCAATGTTAATCTTATGGGAGAAAGGCAATTGATTGAACCAATAGGCAGATGTTGTAGTAAACAAATACTTGCAAACCAGGAATAACAGGAGTTTTTGTCATAAATATTTTTAAACTTTGAGGGTCCAAATCAACTGAATTTCTATTCAAATTTTGATCAGGAGGCGATCTCTAATTGAGATTAAAATATGTTTTTATTTACAGTTCATGTAATTACACTTTAATTAAAGGGAATACAAACACAATAGTGTACATGTTGCTCAAAATTGAGCAATTCAGCTTCTATACTAATAAAAAAAATTTTTTACTATAACAGAGAAATTTGTATTTTCTATAAAAACTCTTGATAAACATTTTTTAGGCCTACATACACTTAGTCATCTTTACCAAGATGACTTTGGTCTTTCTTCTTGTAGCTTAATACCTATAGTGGCTTACGGACCGAAGTCCCTTGTCAGCTGTCATTATAAATGATTCAAATATTAAAAATAGCAGAATGCCAATATTTCGCCCAATAATTCCTCGTAACAATTTTAATTTTAATTTCAATATTTTGTGAAATCATTGGCCTCAACCACCGCCAATCAACCGCGTTCATTAATTAATCTTGAATAGCCAACCATGGATATAATGAATCAGTTATAAGTTGAAGTGGCTCTTCTATAGCAGGTTTTACTGTCAACAGCAACTCCAAAATTCAATATAATAGGCTATAATTAATTAAAAGATCACCTTCATTCATTGGCGTCATCTGGTTCTCGTTCTAAAATCAAACCAAAACAGACGTGATGTTATTTTGGTGTTTTTTACCGCCATGTTTTTCTGCTGGTGGTCGTTTTACCTTATTTATTATTTCCTGATGGCTTTCTAGACATGCCGTCATTTTTCCAGAGTCCCTTTGGCCAAAACCGTTGTTTTGAGACCACTCAGTGAATTCTACAGTTTTTTTAAATGCTCATAATTATGCTCTAAATATTTTCTGCACGCATACTTAATGCAGTTTGTTAACCACTTATACTCTGTGGTTATGAACTTTCGCTGATGTCTGGTGTTTACGTTTACACTTTACAGCCATTAACTTGAAAATCATCAATTTCCTTACCAATGTTAATCAAATGGGAAAATTACGAACTAAGGGCTTGTAGGGCCCTACCTTTTAAATTGATATGTACCAATTTAATTTAGAAATAACTTCACACCGAGCCCTATCCATTGACACCAAAATCATTCAAATCGGTGGGAGGAGTTCCTTGTACAAAAAATCATGTCGCATATTAAATATGTATGATTCCTAATAGCTAAAGTAGATCACAGCTTTCTGATTAAAAGTTGAACATTGGTAAATATGTTGGTTAAAGTGTGTTTGCACCTGCATAGTCTTATCTGAGAAACAGAATGGAAGAATGTAGGTTTAGTAGACCTTTAAATTTAAGTCGACATCGATAAAAATATTTCCACCTCCTTCCTTCAAAAAAGAAAAGTTTTATTGCTAACATAATGAAACCCTTGACCCAGTGCCTCTTTTCAGTCAATGGCTTTTCACAGCTTTAGTTGATTAAAAATATTACCCTGATCAAGTTTCCTAAAAAAAAAAAACTCACACCAGAAAGGTTAACTATTTGTTTGTAATTTTTTATTGAATGTACAGATTTTGCAAGAAACTCTTTATCTCTCAAATGAATTAACAAACTGATTTTATTGAAAAACATTAGGCAACATCACTATCTTTTAACATCAAATTAATCAGTGTAATTAGCATGGCAGACTAACTAAATTACTTTTTTATCAATCAAATGTATATTGTACTTATCAACTCTGCAGTTTTTGTAGTCATTTCATTAACAGTGTCGGTGCAGTGCGAGTCTAGTTACCATGACTTTGAAGTGTCTAGTGAAAGAATCCACTTTCGATGTCGCACAGGGATTTACCCCTTTTCTGTGGAGCGGTTGGCTGTACCTGATGACCGAGTGAGGTGGGACCACGACTGGCCGGATTACAAACCTCCGTTTTTCACTGCGTTTTCCACCGTCGGGCAGCCCTGGGCCGATCCGGATATTGGGGATAAAACATTCAAACCGCAATGGAATTGCATCGATGGGTCATTGAATCGAAGAAGCTACATAGGGATTTATAATGTTACAGATGAATACCCGATAAACCCTATCGGCAGAACTGGCCTAGCAGGTAGAGGTGTGCTGGGCCGTTGGGGCCCCAACCATGCTTCAGACACAGTGGTCACCAGGTGGAAGCGAAACCAAGAAAACCTCCCAGTGTGTGACCCCATCTCGCACAAACCCATCCTACAAATGATCGCCATCCAGAAGCGAAGCGGGGAGTGGGGTCTCCCGGGGGGAATGGTCAACCCAGGGGAAACCGTCCCGGCCGCGGGCAAAAGAGAATTCTTCGAAGAAGTTTTAGCCTATGAGGTCAAATTAAATAACTCGTTCCAAATAGAACTTCTGGATAAACTTTTCACAAAAGGTGAAGAAATATACAAAGGGTATGTAGATGACCCTCGCAATACAGACAACGCCTGGGTTGAAACTGTGGCCCTACATTACCATGATGCTTCGGGAAAGCTCCTCGACTCTCTGGTGCTTCAGGCTGGCGACGACGCTTACAACGTCGCTTGGATGGATGTAGACAGGGACATTCGGCTGTACTCTGCTCACCAAAAATTTGTGTATAAAATGACCAGTCAATTAAATGCTCACTTTTAATTGTTCTTTTTTTCCTTTTGAGCATTCTTCAATGTGTCTTAAATTTGAATTTTCATGTAGTGAACTATTAATTTGTCCATTAGAACCTAATATATTCTCTTCTAGTAGTTGTAAAAGAACAAATCAAGCTCAAATTAGCCTATGCCAAAGCCTTGAATTTGATTTTTATTATACATCTTTCTAACCTTCTTACATTGTTGCAAACAACACAACACAACTACTAGAGGACCAGTTCAAAAAATAGATTTTCTTATAAAGATGTCATAGACTAGTATATTAGTTATAAATTAAGATAACAAAATGAATATAGAGATTTGTTGTGTTTAGTTGCAGTGCACTGAATTATAAGATTATTATGGAATGAAGAATAACATACTAAATGATCGGAGTATGTAGGATTTCATTAAGAAATTTATCAACATTCCCCTCTGTGTTTGGGAAAATGCCAAAACCAAAATCCCAGAAGGCTAAAAGTGGAAAAAGTGAAGAGGTGAGGCATTGGTGGATTATTGTTTTATTTACATGATTTAAGTTGAGTTTGGGTTTTAATGGTTGCTCCCACATAAAATAGTTTAAACTAATTATTACCTAGTAAATTTTTGAGTATAATACATGTTTTAGATTTTGAGATCTAATAATAATTTTAATAATATGTTGATATAAAATCAACATATTATGTTGATATAAAATCAACATATTATGTTAATTTTATTTACATAATTTACATTTAGGAATCAAAGTTGCTTGGGTAAAAGATTGACTACGTATACTAATGTGAATAGACTTCTCATCCAATGGTTTTGTTTAATACCGAAATTTGGAAAGTTCGTGTACGCCATGGCAGAGGCGTTGCAATTGATGTAATTATTCAGCTAGATTTACAGTGCTAGAAAACATTTTACCACAACATAAGTTTAACCTTCAGGTATAAATGTTTCTTCCTTGATTAAGAAGAGTGGTAATAGTGATTTACCTATCATATGTAACTTGTACTTCATGTACGCCGCAGAAGATCGCACCACCGTAAATACACAGGGTGTACACAAAGGGCATTCATATTACACTCTATTAATCTTCTCATATAGGACTTTTTACACTGACGATTGACAATCTGGTGAGGCCTTCACTAATTGTGGGCTGCCAACAATCGGGGGCACTTGTTACTGCCAATTGAGGGTTATGTCTGCGGATAGGGGTTGCTTGCCTCTGCTGCAATGGTGCCCCTTGGACCTTATGCAGTAGCCTAGTTCACTTGTATGGTAGAGTTGGCCCTGAAGAAATACATAACAAAACTTGCCCATCCCAGGAAAAAAACAGATTTTATCACTATTTACCAGTTATAAAAAAAAGCTATTTTAATTATGATTTTTCAGAACTTGCCAAAAGACATTCCTTTAGTTGGACCTATCTCAGTGGGGAAGGATGGAAACATTTCAATTAAAATACTTGCGAAGCCTGGAGCTAAGACAAACAATATCACAGGTAAGAATTAATTATTGGATGTTTAAGTTTCCTCCATTTCAGTCCCCTACTATTTAACCCTCATAATTTGCAAAACTGTACAAACTCAATGTATTCAACAGTTTAACTATTGAGTATATGGAAGTAATACGGAGCTAATTTTGACCCTTAAGTTTTTTGGAGAGTTGGAAGATTTTTCGAAAAACAATAGATATTCTTTAACATGTATCAATGGTTCAAAACTGTTTTCAGTCAGCAACTCTCTCCATCAATGTGGACTGATGAAAAACAAAGAGTGTGACTTGCCTCCCCTTCGGTTAGGAATTATGATTGTCAGTGTGGTTTTAAAATTTAAAGGAGCCAGTAGACCTTATCTAATTGAGTTGTATCTGTAAAGTGCAGCGAAATACCATAAAATATTGTAACGTTTGGACTGCTGATGTTAGTAACAGATTTTTTTCATAGAACAGTTCAGGGAGTAAAAAATGGATATCATTAAAGAAGTTTATTACTCACAAACCTGAGCAGGAGACCTAACATTTGGACTTCCAGTATTTTCAGTTTGTGTTTTTGTTAGACATTTGTTATACGGATGCCATTAGCTTACAGCACGCTGCGGGCGTTAATTTATTTTTTTATTGCTCAATTTGTCTGAAATAGTGTCTCTAATTAAAAAAAAGACATCTCATAGGGATGAAACATAATCCGGCTGTCTGGAAAGGCCAAGATCTGGTTGTTGACGACAGCATCCTTCCACCACTCCATTCACGGTTGAGTTACCGAGTGATTAAAAGTGCTTGTAATTTTCACTATGGCTAACTTTTGATATTATTTTTGACACTTTTATCAATTACATACTGCGACGGTGCAAGCGAATCGTCACAATAAATTCACTTGAAAATTAAATTTCACTTTCGAATCTTAGCAATAAAATTTACTTATAATATGCAATATTTCACGTTTCTAATCACTAAATATTACTATCAAAACAAATAATTACTAAACAAACATCTGAAAATCATTTATTATATCCGAAGCACGAAATTCCAACCTATTCAAACACATTGTTGTGAAAAAACTAAAATGTAAACAAATATCTTGACACCTGATAATTTTGGTTTTAAAAACACATGTTTTGCTTAAAGGTAGTCTTCTAGAAACGCCAGCGAGAGTTTTATGTATGGTACGTAGAAATTAGTTAACCAAGCATATTTTTAATGAATAGTCAGAGGTGAAGAACTCAGGAACAGCTAGCTCTCCGAACGGAAAGGTAAGGGATCCCGGCTACACTGGTCTTCTACTCCACTTATATAAATAGATTCGGCTCTAGCTGAATACATTGGGCGATAAATGGCTTTTAGCTATTTTGCTACTAGTTTTTCGGCTCCGCTTAGTCTACGTACAAAATTAAATCGTGCTAGTTTTAATTTTGATTTGATCATTTCATGCATTTAATATCATTATTTAATTTGTGTTTTTGTATTTTTTTATTAATTTGTTAACTTTATAGTTTTTTGATCAACTAAACATTGTTAATGTTAATTATTGTATTTAACTCTTTTTCATTTCATAAACTAGTTAAGTACGGTACCGTGGCAAAGAACCCCCCTGAGGTAAAACTAATAATTACTAAACAATTAATAGTCAAGTTCTGTGTGAATCTCAATACTTGACCGCAGCAGTGCTGTAAACTTTGCTGAGTACATGTAGTAATCCGTTGTCACAGCCGCAGGCGGAGATGCGTTTGCTGGAATCTGCGTGGGTCAAACTTTTGGGAATCATAACTCAGAAAACATTCAACAAAGAACCAAGTAATTCTTGACACTATGTCCATAGAATACTCTTCATCCAACTTATATGCTTATAGTTTAAGTAAAAATAGTGGTATCCGTATAGCAAACAAGTACTTAGTTTTCTTTATACATGCCAATTGATTGCCAGCATTGAATCTGCAATTTTTACTCCTTTAAAATCAGATTTGCAGCCTTAAAGCACAATCCAAAAACCCAATGTTTTATAATAAAATGTTTATTTGCATTAAAACTCCATGAAGGTGAAAAATTACCAAATAAATTTTTAAACTGATGAGCAGGGTTGGATTAAATTTTTTGAACTCTTTGGGTGTAGATAAATTTGGCAACAAATACTTTATCGAAGTGTAGACCACCATTTAGTGCAGTTGTGTTTTAAGCTGAAACAATTTGATGAGAACTTATCAAATAAATCAAAATGGCCTCTTGATTCTCATTGCAATGTTTGGTTGATTATTGTGTTGTACATTTTACGATTGAGCTAGAGTTTAAACAAAAATGCATTATCTCCATCAGATTGAATAGACTTTAAAATGACAACAGCTAACAGTGTACTATTAACTTCTCCTTTAAGTCCCTGGTTAAGTTTATTAATTTTGCCGCTTTGCAGACATAGGGTCGGAGGCGGTCGGTGTGCAGATCAGTGCTCCGCCCGTGGAGGGTGAAGCCAACACAGAACTTGTGCGGTACCTGTCCAGCGTGCTGGGGTTGCGCAAGAGTGACGTCTCGCTTGACAAGGTTCTGTATCTTTGCATATGCGCAATAATATTGATTTTATATTCTTATATAGTACAATGGGCTTTAAAAAAAGTTGTTGCACCTGAATTTGTATACAAAAAAAATTATTTTGTCATAGTACTCCAAAAACGGCTCTTTTTATTTGTCCATAGCCGGCTCAAGTAAGTTCTTTTCAGAGGCGGTCTGGCAGCTCTGGGAGCCCTCAGCTGAAACATGTTCGGGGCCCCCTCACCCAACCCTGAGTGAAAAACCTCAGGCAACCCCTTCCTCTGCCCAACCCACGATAATCCGAATTAGTTTAAATAATTTTAAAAGTATTTTACTAGCAATTTTTAATGATGATCTAAAATCGTATTAATCATAAGTTATTCGACATATATTTGGTGGATGATCAAATTTACTCTTATAATCTCAGATGGTTTTATACAGAGTGTCCCGTAACTCTCTGGACAACGGTATATAATGCTATTGATTAGGTCAAGAGGTACACATTTCATTATAGGAATATGGTCCTCTGGGCCTAGTCTATATCTTTATATGTTTTACGAAACAATCTATAACTTCTAACCGGTTTGAGGTACAACATAATATTTTTTAAATTGTTTGTCTTATTACTATCTATTTTTGAGCCAAATTATACCTTAATATCTTTGACCGTTTCAAAATGACGGCCATTTCAAATATTTGATGCCCAATTCCATGAGTGCCATTAACTTTTCAAAAAATTGCAAACTACATAAAAGTTAGCCCATTATGTAGATTTAAATGATACCTTATTTGTTAATTGGATAAAGAATAACAGATAAAAAATCTCTCTTAAAAATAGTTAAAAACCTACTTATGTGAATGCCGTATATGATATTACACAAACTACGAGTATCCTTCAGATTGAATCTTTCCTCTGGGGGGTGGGGTTGTCTCTATGCATAGGTTGGGATGACCCTCAGGTGGTACATGGAACAATTTAAGCACAATTTGAATGTTGTTCTTACTCCAGTGTATCTGTGGTTCGTCTCCCACCATATGCTACTTGTAGTATTGTGATCTTCAGTTCAGAAGGATGGTTACTGGTAAGCCAAAGCTGCAACTACCGTGTGCGAGCAGCGGCGCAGGCACGCTGGGTACCCAACCGACCACCCTACCCATGAGGAGGCACAGGTGGTGTGTCCTCATACCACAATAGTGTGGGCCTTGTAGAATGGGAACATAGACAGAAACCACAATCCTTCAAAATAGTCTTTTGTTGTAATGGTTTTTAGGACACAACCTTCAGCTAAAGTTGATAATTCTGAAGTGATAGCTAAGAATTTAGGTGTATCCTGAGAGTTGAAGCATTGAGAAGTTTTAAGAAAGTCCGATGAAGTGTTCTCAGCATTCTCTTAGTGTTAAAGAGGTTCCACCAAGTGAATTCTGGAACACTAAGCAGAACTTTCTGTAAAGCTTCCTGGTAAGCTTCAACCCAGCAGGTTCTGTAGCCCCACACCTAAACGATTCAAAATTTCAGTGTCACCAACTCAGCTCAAGGTTGTGTCCTGGCTGTTTTCTAGAAACATTAACAGCACTTTCTCTTACACGAGACCTTCTTTTATCTTTTATAAGGTAAACGCATCTACTTTTTTGTTTACCCTGGATTAACAGTACTAAACTGTATTGCAAATATTTTTGTGAAAAAGAGTAAATTTGAAGAGCTGCTTATGTTTTGAGGAATCAGCCAACAGTAAAATCGTTTCCATGGTAAACAATTACGTAATGATTGATTGTTGAGCAATAATATTTTACTGCTGTTCTTTGCCACCTGTAAAGTAAAATTATTAATCCTAGTAGTTAAGTACATTAATTAGTACAATAATATTTATGCTTATTCCCTTTATCATTGGTATTCGGGGTTAAATAAAGTACAGAAATAAAGACTAAGGTAATAAATTAAGTTATCCTGAAGAAAACTTTTTTTAATCGACTTATTATTTTAAAATGAAAAAATTAATTTTAATTTGAATGCTGGTATTTATGTTGTTGTTATAATATACTTTCTAAGTGTTTATAATCTGTAACTATTGCTAAGGCACTGTTATGCTTTTAACAGGTGATAAGGTTGATAAATTATTATTAATGGTTTCTAATAAAATACTCTTGTTAACACTGCGTTTTTAACTTAATTTATTCTAATAAAACGACAGGTTATGGGCCCAGAGGGTCGGAAAAATCAGGATTAGAAACCAAGGAATCTTATCTTTTGAATAATAGCATTTTGTTCAGCTATAAACATGACTGAAGATAAGGGAGGTATGGGATCATTACCAAGAATTGAAAAACTTAATGGAATGGCAAACTATTCAAGCTGGAAGTTTTCAATGGAAATGTATCTTATGCATGAAGATTTATGGGACTGTATAGAACGTGCTGATGATGACGAACTTTCAGATAAAGATAAGCGGAAGGATATAAAGGCAAGAACCAAAATTTGTCTAATGGTTAAGCCGACAGCATTTGCACATGTTCGTAATGCTAAAACTGCAAAAGAAGCATGGTACAACCTTCAACGGGCATATCAAGATCGAGGTTTAAATTCAAGGATTGATCTTCTTCAAGTTCTTATGAATACCAAGTTAGAAAACTGTAAGAATATGGAAGCCTACATTACGAAGATCATGGACGTAGCTCAGGGACTGGCGGAGTGCAACTCACCTCTAGACGATGACTTCATGGCTGCATTTATGCTAGCAGGACTTCCAGATGAGTACAAACCAATGAGGATGGCTATGGAGAATTCAGGTATCAAACTTACAACTGAATATGTAAAATCTAGACTTCTTCAAGAGGACGTGAAACGAGACAAGTCAGTAAGTAAGTCTACAGCTTTATTATCCAAGGATAAAAGGTTAAGTAAAGCTCCAGGTATAAAATGTTTCAAATGTAACAATTGGGACATATTGCCAAACATTGTAATGTGAAAGTAGGTTTTTCAGAAAACTGGGGAACTGATAAACGTTTACTTAATGAAAATAGTCACAGATTGCATGATAAAAGTGTCATGACTAGTAAATCTAAGGGGAATGGCAATAATGGCTACACTTTATTAACAGCTTTAGCAGTAAATGTATCGTCAACTGATTGGTACATAGATTCGGGAGCAAGTACTCATATGACTAATTGTAAAGATTGGTTAGTAGATTTCAATCCTAATGTGAGAAAGGAAGTCACAGTTGCAAATAATCAAAAGATTTTAAGTGAAGGTATTGGTAATGCAGTAGTAATGCTTTCCAATAACGAGGAGAAAGTAATTTCTAATGCATTGTATGTACCAAACCTTAACACAAGTTTGCTTTCTGTTCATAGAATGGTACAGAATGGGTTAGCTGTAGTATTCACTTCTACAGGTTGTAGCATTTATTTAGAAGACAACTGCCATATTAATGGCAAGGTGCTAGCTTCAGCATCTGATGTAGGAGGTCTTTTCAAACTGGACTGTGTTCATCAAGGAGAGACAAGCACCCAGATTGAACAGGTAAACACTGCGAAAGCCAGAACAGACGCTGAACTTTGGCATGAGTGTCTAGGTCACCTCAACTGGCTGAGCATGAATGTATTGCGTAAACATTTGGCCATAGGATTAAATTTTTCAGGCAGCGAGAAATTGGATCCTTGTGTGGCGTGTATTGAAGGTAAGCTTAGTAGATTACCATTTCCAGAAAAGGCATCGCACAGAGCATCTCACAAGCTTGAACTCGTGCATTCTGATTTGTGTGGACCAATCAATGAAATGTCCATAAGTGGATGCAGGTATATTTTAACGTTTATTGATGATTTTACTAGAATGACGTTTGGATTCTTCTTAAAATCAAAGGACCAAGTATTTGAAACTTTTAAAGTTTTTAAAGCTATGGTTGAGAATGAAACGGACTTGCGGATTAAATGTCTAAGGAGTGATAACGGAACGGAATATGTTAATCACAATTTTGATCATTATCTTTCTGAAAATGGAATCAGGCATCAGAAAACTGTAAAGTACACTCCGGAACAGAATGGTGTTGGTGAAAGAGCAAATAGGACTATCATTGAAAAGGTACGCTGTATGCTTCAGAGCAGTGGATTAAGTAGCTGCTACTGGGCAGAAGCAGCAAATACCGCAATATACCTAAAGAATCGATGTCCATCCAGAGCAGTTAAAGGATTTACACCACAAGAATTATGGACTGGTGAGAAAGTTAATCTTTCACATTTAAAGGTATTTGGTTGCGTCGCTTACGCACACGTACCTAAACAATGTAGAAAGAAACTTGATCCGAAAGCAAAGAAATATGTCTTTGTTGGATACTGTGAAGATACTAAGGGATATCGACTAATAGATCCTGATAATCCTACAAGACTTGAAATCGCCAGAGATGTTGTTTTTATAGAGAATATGTTTTTGAAACACACTGATGAGAATAAGAACACTGAAACTGAAAATGTTCCACTCATTGAGATCCTGTCTAACTCAATGAAAGCAAGTGAGGAGTTGGAAACGTCAGCTGATCTGGACGAATCATTAGATTCAACTGAAAGTCAAAACAGTGGTATGTGTGAGCAGTTGTCAGATTCTGTTGACACAAGTGATTTGTCAAATGGTTCAGATACGACAATTGTAGATCAACATGAACATCAAGAATCAAACAGGTATCCAGTTATAAATAGGAAACCTAAAGAATTCCCTGAATTTGTAATGTTCCAAAGTGTTTCTCCTGACGAACCTACATCTGTGAAAGATGCGCTTCAGGGGAAGGATAAAGGTAAATGGCAGGAAGCTATGGAATGTGAGTATGATTCTCTAATGCAAAACAAATCGTGGGAACTAGTAAATTTACCTAAAGGTAAGAAAGCTATTAATAGTAAATGGATTTTTAAAATTAAAACCGATGCAGAAGGTAACATTGAGCGATACAAAGCTCGACTCGTAGCCAAAGGTTGTAGTCAACAAGCAGGAATTGACTACGATGAGACATTTTCTCCTGTTGTGAGACACTCTAGTATGAGGGTTTTATTTGCATTAGCGGCTGAATTGAATTTATCAATTGATCATTTAGACGTGACTACCGCTTTTCTAAATGGAGACTTGGATGAAGAGGTTTATATGAATCAACCTGAGGGATTTATTCAAAGAGGCAATGAAGATAAAGTTTGTTTGTTGAAGAAAGCTGTGTATGGCTTAAAACAATCTTCCCGGGCATGGTATATGAAAATTGACAAAGTTTTAACCTCTTTAAGTTTTAAAAGATGTGACTCTGAACCTTGTATATATTTGAGGAAAACCAGTATTTCGATTGTAATCATTGCATTATATGTTGATGATTTTCTTGTATTTTCCAATAATTTTACAGAAAAGGAAGACTTAAAGAAGAAACTTATGAGTATTTTTCAGATGAAGGATCTTGGAGAAGCAAAATATGTAATTGGTTACAAAATCACTAGGAGTGATAATGCTGTACTTATCAACCAGAAGAAGTACATTGAAACTCTACTGGATAACTTTCGCATGAGTGACTGTCATCCTATTGCTACTCCACTTGAACCAGGGCAAAAGTTTACTAAAGTCAAAGACAATCACATTCCTGATCCTCGCATTCCTTATCAGAGATTGATAGGTTCTCTAATGTATCTGTCTGTTAGTTCCAGGCCTGATATTAGTCATGCTGTAAGTGTTCTCAGTCAATTCAACACGTGTTACACAAAGGAACACTGGGAAGCAGCCAAGCGAATTTTGCGATATCTTAAGGGTACTATGGACTATTGTATACAGTACAAGAAAACTGGTGTGCCTGTATATGGTTTAGTTGATGCAGATTGGGCAGGCGATACTGGGGATCGGAAGTCATACTCAGGTCTTGCATTTATTATAGCAGGAGGAGTTGTTTCTTGGGAAAGTAAGAAACAGCCAACAGTGGCTTTATCCAGCACCGAGGCAGAGTATATGGCACTTACTCAAGGAGCTAAAGAAGCGATGTATTTGAGAAATCTCTTACAAGAACTTTTTGGAAATTATCAAGAAATCAAGATTTTCAATGATAACCAGTCAGCACAGAAGCTATGTGTGAATCAAGTTTTCCACAACCGAACTAAACATATTGATGTCAGACATCACTTTATTCGAGAGGCAATTAACTCAAAGAAGATTTTGGTACACTACTCACCAACTAAAGAGATGTGGGCGGACGTGCTAACAAAAGGTCTCAATAAACAAAAACATAATGCTTGCTTGGAAGGACTTGGACTAATTAAACTCAAGCAATAGTGTACAGATTAAGGGGAAGTGTTGTTATAATATACTTTCTAAGTGTTTATAATCTGTAACTATTGCTAAGGCACTGTTATGCTTTTAACAGGTGATAAGGTTGATAAATTATTATTAATGGTTTCTAATAAAATACTCTTGTTAACACTGCGTTTTTAACTTAATTTATTCTAATAAAACGACATATGTTTTAGCTTTTCTTATATTTTTTGTGCAACTTTTTCATGATATGTAGTGGTTTATCAATTTTTATTGTATTTGTATTTGATTTCATCAGTTGTAATTATTTTATCACATAATAGAATATTCGATTTAAAAATGTATTTACTGTGAATTGAAAATGTTGAAGTATTCAGTTATTTAGCTAAACTAAGCTAGATTTTATTAGTTAAATAAAAAAAATTAAATAAAAATCCCGCATTATTTAATTTTGATAACCTATCAAAGTTATTTTCAAAGTTTAACCTATCAAAGTTATCTTTCCATTTAAAATTTTAAGGTAGACCTAATTCTTTTTGCAATGCATGACCACTTTTTTGCATTTAAACAATGTAAAAGGAGTAATAATTGCTTGAATGTTGAAAAGTGCTGAATTCCTACCGGCAACTTTGCAAAATCTTGCAAGCGACACAAGAGTTAGGCCATTTTATGTGCATTTCAGTGATACCTTATTTGTTACAATTGGATAAGGAATAACAGAGAAATTAGTAATTTTCATCATGCATGATCACATTTAGGGATGGATGGGAATGCTTTTTTGGAAGTTCGGTGTATGCGGCACCAGAATTGCTGCCAATCGATGTTGTTATTATTCAGCTGAATTTACAGTTCTGTAAAAACACTTTACCAAAACAAACATAACTTTCAGTTATAAAATGTTTCATCCTTGGTTGAGAAGAGTGGTAATGCTGATTTATCTATCATATGTTACGTGTGTAACAGGGGTCTAGGGGTTTTTTTGGCCCGTCACACATGTACTTCCATGTACGCCGCACGAGATCGCACCACTCGTCAATAGACTTCACATACGCCTATGCTATGAGAAGTCTACTCACGTTAGTGTACATAGTCAATGCTTTTATCTAAGTGTCGTATAAAGACAAATTAATTTTAAATATCAACTGGTTCTGTTTCCAAATTGTTCCACTTATTTTTGTATAAGTTACAATGAACGTCCTTTTGTTGAAAAGATTAAAAATATCTGATTTTATATTTTGCAATATACATTGAGATCAGGGAAAAGTATAAATGTTCTAGTCACCAAAGAAATTTAAATCAAATCACTAAACAATATCCATATAAAGAAAAGATGTTGTCCATGTCAAATTTTATACAAGTTTTCTTGAATAAAATATTAAACTTTGGTATGAATAATGAAAATAAAAATGTTTTACATAAAAAGTATAGATGAAAACTATTTTTTAAAAAATTCTAAAGAACACTAAACTGTATTACATAAATAGGCCTAAGGCCTGTTCAAATAAAAAAGGACAAAAACAACAAATTTAAATTAGAACAATTATTAACATAAAAAACAAGTTTTTCAACAAACAAATGTCATTTATAACCCCAAGAAATGTTTTGCATATGTTACGGAGACGGGTTCTTACTTAAGAGAGTATCATTAGAATTTAAAGACCCTAACATTTTTTTATTGTTTTTTTTTTTCTATGTTTTTATTTAATTATTTGTTGCTATATTAGACAAAAAATTAAGAAATGTACGATGAAAAAATCAATAAAAAGCAATGTAAATTTAAAGTTATGAACCTCAAAATCTAATAAATGTATTTGTTATGTTTCATAAAAATAAATATTTAATGGAGTTTGAAGTTTAATTTAAAAATTATATAAAATTATAACAAGATGTTTTTTAACATTATAAAACAGTAATTAATAATGATTTAATAACAACATTTTTCTACTTTGTTCTTGAATGGAAAGTCACACAACTTTGATTGACGTTTCATTTAATTTGTGAGAATTAGACAAATCCAATGAGCAATCTCTTAGTTGTCTACGTCAATTGGTTCAGAAAGAAGCAATTGGTATAGTAGTTGCCAAAATTAGAGAGACGGGAGACAGGTAGTCCAGGCCGGTCCTAATCCTTTGTTGACAAAACATCCCCTATTGTAGCGCGGCCGACCGGTTAGTCATCGGAATGCCGCTCGGTCTCGGGGGAATTCTCAGAACTTTGACTACTGCCTAAATCGAACCAAGGCACGTACAATAAAAATTTACGGATTATGTATTGCGTGTTGATTAGACGATTAGTTCTGCGATATTTAATAACCATTGTAAAAAGGGATAAACAAATCAGTCTGTTCTATTTCATATTCACAGAAAAGAATGCTCTATATAAGAAGCGGCCTTGCAGCCTTGTCATTCCTAACATAATACCTTTAAAAATATTTACAAATACATTTACAAATGTCATAAAAATATTACACAACCCAATTTTCTTCAACACACCACGGTCGCCACATTGTCATCTTGACACTGTCAAAACCCACAAGAGACTGAATTTCAGAATTAACCCCTTGGTGCGTCCCGAAGTGAGTTCAATGACCGATATTCATATAACTCGGTTATGACTAATCAGGAAAGGCGCAGAGAGCATTTAGTTGGACTCCTCTTTTGTCTGAAGTTTATCCCTTTTTAGAATATTTATTAAACATCGCAGAACTATGATTCAAATTTGTATTTAATCGTCTAATCAGCACGCAATAAATAATCTGTAAATTTTTATTGTACGTGCATTGGTTCGATTATTGGATAATTTAGGCAGTAGTCAAAATTCTGGGAATTCCCCGGAGACCCGAGCGGCCTTCTGGTGCCTAACCGGTCAGCCGCGGTACAATAGGGGATGTTTTGTCAACAAAGGATTAGGACGGGCCTGGACTACCTGCCTCTAGTGTCTCTAATTTTGCCAAGATAGACTCCTAATGATGAAAAATGTACTAACAGTCACGAAAGTTCCAGTCTAAAAATAGTAGCATAGTAAGATGTAATTTTTTGCTAAACAAATTTATTTCTACAAGATAATCTTATCTAAACTGGTACAGTAATTTGATATTGTATTTATTAAATCTCTCTATTTTCAGGGTTCAAGATCAAGGCAGAAAACAATTGTTCTCCATTCAGGAACTCTTACCATCAATGAAGTGATGGAAAAGCTCAAACTGGCCATGGACAACTAGTTTAGGTTAAGTTGTAAATTTTTATTTAATAAAGAATTGAAAAAATGTGCTGTATTTCATATTGTACTCAAATAAGGTAGGGTAAATTTACTGCAATACATGACTATATTTCATTAATTTATTCAAGACATTTTATACAATAGCAAAGTAAAAACACTAAAGTTGTAATCAATTTTGCTGCTGCAATAAACTTTTTGTCAATGTATCAGAAAAGTTGATGAACTTAAATACTAAAACATAGGTCAACCTGAACATCCTTCATTTCAATTGGTAGGCCTATTAAATTAAATTGACAGACAAGTGTAAAAATAATCAGGTCAACCTGAACATCCTTCAATTCAATTGGTAGGCCTATTAAATTAAATTGACAGACAAGTGTAAAAATAATCAATCTGATATAAGGTTGTTAGCAGTAAAACATTGCCTTACTTCTTAAGCCTATTAAATAACGTGACTCTCCCTCACTTATCTCCTTCTCCTACTCCTCCTTGTCCTGAAAAATAGTACAATGAATCAGTTAGGTGTATTTTAACTCACATCAATAAGTACTGTGTAAAATGACTACTTGGTAGGAGTTTTTATAGTTAAATAAAAAGTTATGTATAATTTACTTTTTAGTATTAAAAGTAGTTTATGCAACGTTTGTATTATGAACGCCTTTAAGCCACTAGTAAGATGTATGTTAGAACACCAGCCAAACGAGTGTTCTAAATAGCTCAAGACTTGATGACTAAAGACAACTGTTCTTAAAGACTTAATAAAACTGAATACACTACTTTATCTATAATCAACTTAAATTTGGTAAAAGACTGTAAAAATAAAGTAATAAACATGCCGGCAATTTATAGGTTGTACATGTAGGCAATATATACGATCACCCACCAAAACTGTTGCTACGCCTGATGACCGACTTTGGTGACCTAATCGTTGTTTATACTAACAAGCAATAACACACTCTTTAATCCACTCAAGAGGATCGCTCTTTTGAGTTTAGGCACATAAAGAAACTAAAACATTAGAACAATCAGCTGATGTGCAAAGTGTGTAATTTTATAACACTACTTTCATTGCTGAGCTCTCTCTGGTCTAGAACCTGTATTTAAATGTGACTCCTGTATCTTTAAAGTTCTTTAATCAACGGGTTTGAATTTGTTTGAATAATGTACCTCTTTATCCTGTTTTTTGTAATATAATTATTGGTGCTTTCTGCAACAGTCATAGATATATAATTTTCAAGGCATTGCTATTAAAGTTTTAAAGGAAACCAACCAAAACACACCTCAGGGTTCCAGGAGCTGTTCTCTACACATTAATTATATTCTGCCAAACAAACCAATTATGGAAGTGGCTAAATGATTTTGGAAAAAAATTCATACATCCTGGTTTACAACCCTAAATAAAATGACAATAACTGATGTCCAAGAAACTTTTGAGTAAAAAAGCTGCAAGGTGGATACATTTGGGCTTACGGCTACAGTAACTCATTATGGTTGCCTTAAAAAAAATGTGTAATATAAATGGTAATACGTACAAAGCAAATACTATGTACTTCTCTAAATTATTATAAAAGAAAACCAGAGTTCCCTTATCATCTATCTTACTAATTCCGAAAGGAATTTCTTGTGAACAGCAAAACTCTTTTATTTATGAACTGAATTTATAATTGAGGTGTCAAATTAAAAGAATTCTCCGTAGACTTCATGCAAAAATTTTGTCGTCCTCAATTCAATGTGCTTAGCCCCATTTGACTTTAAAGTTTCCATGTATTTTAAATATAAGACAAAAATTAGTAAGTTTACCTAACATATGATTCATTTAATGAAAACAATCCGCTGTCTTCATAAGAATAACCTGTCTCCCTTCTGTCATTTTAATTTATTTAGTTTTTCTCATTACTTATCAGTTAACTTTCAAATTCAAATACAACGATGACTGAGGAACTGGGATAGTGTTTATTAACAAATAGTTTTCATTTAGAGTATTAGGGAGCGACAATTAACTGTGTGATAGTATTTTATTTTTATTTGATCAAGTTTTATAACATCTGCCTAGCGCTCAGACTGGAGATGTGTTCGTCGAGTATCAACTGGCAACGACTCATTATTAAATACAATATCAATAATACGCATTTTGGCTCTTCGGCCATAATCATAGTATTAAAGTAAAAAAAAGTATTAATTAATTTATAAGTAATTTCTGCCAAGTAGATTTTATTAGTAAAATGTGCACACACGAAAAATAGAAAATAAAAGGTAGGCATTGATTGTCAGGGGTCAATACTGGGTCCAATCTTGTTCATTTGTTAATAAACAAATTGAATACGTCATTGAACAAATCATCCAATGGAGCAATGTTTTGTGCAGACAACTCCAATATTAAAATTTCAGGTAATCATTTTCAAGACATAGAAAGCACAGCGAATAATGAATTGAAAAATGTAATCAATTTTTGTAATAGTTTCAATATTAGGCCTAATTTCAATAAAACCCATTTTATCCCTTTTAGTACAAAGCAAGATCAAACCAATCCAATAACTGAGATTAACGTTGCAAAGCAAAGTATAAAGCAAGTCAATGAGACAACATTTTTGGGTCTAGTAGTTGACAGTAATTTTAGTTGGGATGACCGTGTAAACAAGGTTGTGTGACGATAAGTCACTACATATCTTCAGTTAACTAATTCAACTAATTCATTAAATTATATAAAATATAAAAATTTTGTAAATGGTTCTCAATTCAAGAGAGGAAAGCTTTTAATATTTCACAACAGTTGTAGCCTAGAAGTATTGCTGATTGTTAGCAGTTTATGTGCTATATGCTGACAATCAGCAGTTTGATTGGGAAATAACTGCTGGAGGCATGGTTTCTTGACCTAGTTCAGGGAGCCATCCCTTGGGCCAGAGAGCGACACTACTACACTGGACACCAGCCACACAGCTGGGCCAGGTAAGGCCGATTATACTTTATTAGATAACTTTGGCCATAAGCCCAATAGCACATTTCACATATAGACAATCATTTATAAACTATACTTTAAATTCTCAGCTCTACATTCTTTTCACTTGATTTGAGTTTCATCCGTCTAAACCTTGTAATTGATGAGTTTCTGTTTTCTCTACAATAAAATAAAATATTCATTGTTTTATTGATATATCTGGCATTTATTTGTTAACACCTCTCACTTGCGAGTAGCTCCCCAATTGAGGTTTAGTAATTGATAATAGATACAGAATAGATCCTGGTTTTATACGGTCAAAATCATACGTGACAACTGGTCGAGGTCGCCGGTCTTAAGTCTTTACTTAAGAGTTTTTAATATAATTTTGTTTTTAATTTAAAAGTTATTGAGTAAGTGGGGTACAGCCCATGAAGAGAGATTTTTTTTTATATACTGTACCTCTGTTATTTATGTTTATAAACCAGACATTATTTTATGACAGCTACTAGATTTTACTTGTTATACCTAATGTGCTATTGAGATATATGGTTTTAGCATTAGTACATGTTAAGATATAACTACTTGGGTACATGATATAATATAAGATATTTTTATGTGAGTCGTTGCGTTACCGAGAGATTTTTTATTTAGGATATATACGTACATATGTGTTTTTTTTAATGTTGGTTCTGCCGTTTGAATTGAGAGAATATTATCGTTTCTTAGTTTTGTTTTGATCTAAAATGCTGCTGATAATGTAACATCTTGCACAGCGATTTATTATTTAAGGTTCTGCTAGGTAATAGTTCACTGTTAAAACTGCTCCTCCGTACATTTTTTTGATGATGTCATCTTGCTTTTTAATTTTTGTTAAAGTATGGACAAAGTATCTTATGCTCAATTAAAGTCGTTAAATAAACAGGGAGTCATACTATTGTATCAGGAACTTGGCATTTCCCTCCCAGAGGGAGCAGATTTAGAATATTTAAGGTCAAATTTACGATTGTTAAAGTTAAATCAGGAAAAAGCCACCACTGATACACAACCTTTAAGTTTACCTTCCTATGAGCCAATAAATTTTTATAATAATCAGGAGGTCATCACACACGAACTTCTTGGTGCCGCTGAATCGGATAATATTTACGAGGACGTGGCAATAGAACCCCAAACCTTTGCCGCCTTAGGGTCTGTCTCAGTTCAAGAACCGCGTCAAGTGACGAAAGTAGTAACCATGACGGAAAAGATACCTTGTTTCACACCCCAAAGCTTTGCCGGAAAACCCTCAGAAGACGTGAAAATATTTTTTAGCCGTTATGAGCGAGTTGCCATTGCAAATGCGTGGAATGACGAGAGAAAATTACAGTTGCTTCCCCTTTATGTGACGGATGCAGCTCAGCGCGTTTTAGAAAACATAGAACGCGAACATGGGGAACACTTAACATGGGATCAGGCTAAGCAGGCGTTTTTGAAGTCATTTTCACTGGCTTCAACGACCGAAATATTGGAGATGCAACTGAATGCTCGCATTCAAACCCCTGGGGAATCTCCGATACAGTACATGTCCGATGTGATTAGGTTGTGCTCTCTAATAGACCCTGGAATGGCGGAATCCCGAGTTTGTGGTCATATTTTAAAGGGGTTAAATCCGGCAATCTTGCAACAAATTGTTATGTGGGACAACACCACAAAAGATAAACTTTTGGAAAATATATCAAAATATGAGAAATCCAGTTTGCTCATACGGCATAGGTTAGGAGCGGATGTAATTTCCATACCGGCGCAAAATTCAAGTAACGAAGACCTTAAAACTAAGATTGATAATTTAGCCAGTGTGGTAAATCAGCTGCAGCTTGATAGAGGGCGAGACCGTAAACGATCTGTGTCTAGGGATTCCCGTGACGACAGGGATCTTTCAAGGGATGACAGGGCAGACTACTCTCGTTCTCGAGAGCATAAGAATTCCTCTCAGGGATACAGCAGACGGACAGACCGTAGCACCTCTCGGGGGCATAACACCAACTACAGAGGTGATCGTCATCCTCGCTCTAGGGACCGAGGAAGGACACCAACTAGGGTCTCATTTGCAAAAGGCTATTCAGACCATACGAATACACATATTAATGATAGGAGCGTGTCGCCATATCCTCGTAATTACAACAGATCAAGACCTTCCCAACCTTGCCGCCACTGCGGGGGAGACCACTGGTCGCAGGATTGTCGTAGAAAATATTCAAAAAACTAGATAGGCCAAGGAGTAACAACACTTACTCTGGGGGCTTTAAATCTCGGAATTTTTGTGATACACCAAGACACAAATTTATTGTAAATCGTCCAAGTCCCGAAGTTCAAAAGGCTTATCAGGCGGAGTCAATAAATTTTCACAAGACTCTAACAGCTAAAAAGCAGCAATCCGCACAAGAGTCCGATGTAGTACAAGGTTCAGGTTCGCATACGTCATCAATTAATAGTGACATACTTGAATCGCCAAACAGCGCCCGCGTCAGCGTTCTGTCAGACAGTAATCCAAACATTGCACACAAAGCACAAACTTTGTTTTCATGTGAGAATAGGGCAATTTCATCTAATGAGGGATTACCATTGCACATTAGAGGAGTTTTAAATGGGAAAGAAATTAATATATTGTTGGACTCAGGTGCGAACGTCTCGTGTATAAACCGCAGCATTCTAAAAGACCAAAAATTGATGAACACTAATGATTTACTAATAACAGCTGGAAAAACCTCTTTAAAAGTGCTAGGGAAAGCAAATGTTACCTTCCAGATAGCAGACCAAATTATTACGCATCCATCCTATGTAATTGAGAACCTGAACTGTTCGTTTCTACTGGGGAATGATTTCCTCAAACGGTATGGTGTAATTTTAGATTATGAACACAAAACCATTACTCTATCGCTCAACGCCGTTAAAACTTGTATTCCTATGCACACTGCGGGGGAAAATAATGTAAATAGCTTGAATCCGCTTGACACTGGTAACAACTCCACTAGCGACACTACACCATCGGAGCAACCCTTGGAAGCTGAAATCTTAACTGTAGTACCGGAAACAAATAACACAGCGCCCCAGGAAATTTCGGGGGATGTTACAGATCTTGGGGGAAACAAAATAGACATAAACCCTCAGCTCACACCTTGCCAGCTTACAGCTGCGCAAAAACTAATATATGCATATAGGGACATTTTTGCAAAGAACGACACGGATTTGGAAGAGGCTGACATTCCCCCTTATCAAATAAAGGTTAAGTCGGATGAGCCGATAGCTCTCCCACCATATAGGTAAGGGCCTAAAGAACGGGAGGAGCTGGACAGGCAAGTAGAGGCACTTTTAGAGGCGGGCGTTATTGAAAACTGCCAGAGTCAGTATGCCGCGCCAAGCTTTGTTGTAAAAAAACCTGGGGGGAAATATCGTTTAGTACACAACTATAAGAAGATAAATGAAATTATAGAAGACGACAAATACCCTCTCCCTCGTACTGACACTATCCTAGAGACACTGGAAGTCGCATCCTTCTATTCTCAAATGGATATAAATCAAGCGTTTTTCCAGCAACCCATAGTCCCGGAACACAGGGATTACACAACCTTTATTACACACAAGGGGTTGTATCGATACACTCGCCTTCCGCAGGGGATGAAAACCAGCCCAAACGCTTTTCAGCGATCAATGAATCGTGTGTTTGCGGGTTTGTTATATCATGGCGTGGTACTTTATATCGATGATTTGGTAGCTTACGGTGATACGTTTGAGTCACAGTTAACAAGTTTGGAAAAAACTTTCGAAAGGCTGCGGGCTGCTCGCCTAAAGCTAAAGACATCAAAATGTCATTTCTTTTACAAGAAAATTGAAATATTGGGGCATGAAGTGCAACCCAATGGAATAAGGCCCCTACAGGAAAACCTGCGGGCCATAAAGGAATTCCCACGTCCTCGAAAGGTTAAGGACGTCCGAAGTTTTCTGGGCACAGCCTCATATTATAGAAAATTCATCCCGAGATTCAGTGAAATCGCTCACCCGTTGACACAGCTCACAAAGAAGGAAAGCGAGTCCAAAACTTTCCACTGGTCAGAAGAACATGAAAACGCCTTTAAAATTCTGAAAGATGCGTTAACCTCGCCGCCTTTGCTGGCTCATTTTCGTGACAATCTGGAGACAGTAGTTATGTGCGACGCGAGTCGTGTAGGTATTGGTGGGGTATTGTGCCAAACTCAAGAAGATGGAACATTGCGACCTGTGGCTTACGTCAGCAGAACCCTGAAAAACACAGAAAATCGTTGGACTGTGTCAGAACTAGAACTTCTTAGTGTCGTATTTGTAGTAAATTATTTTCGCTCCTTATTGCTGGGAAGACATTTCACCATCTACAATGATCATGCTAGTCTGCAATACTATAAAAACATAAAAAATTTAAGTTCCAGACTCAACAGACTGGCTTTAAAGCTTATCGACTTTGATTTCACGATCAAACATAGACCAGGCGCGGCGATGAGAGTACCGGATGGATTGAGCAGGAATCCAATAAGTGTTAATATTGATAACGAAGCGGTCGCCGAGGAGATGCTGATAAACCTAGTAACACAGGTCAATGTCAGTAAGCTCCAAATGGAGGATGAGTACTTGATCAGTATTCGTAACGCTCTCCTCGACCCAACAGGTGAACCCAGGAAAATCAGAAGGGCTTCTAAAATGTACGTCCTGCAGGACGATGTTCTGTATTATAAGTCCTACATGCGTGATGGGAATAAACTATTGCTTGCAGTACCAAACGCACTTGTTAAAGACATTCTTAAGGCTTACCACGACAGCCTGTCTTCGGGAGGTCACTCTGGAATAACTAAGACCGTATACAAAATCTCTAGGAGATATCATTGGCCTACAATGAACAAGGATATTGTAAAATACGTCCGCTCGTGTTTCAACTGTCAACTTCGAAAATCGGATAAACGGAAACCTGCAGGATTACTAAAGCCCATATCCCCTCCTTCAAAAGTCCCATTTGTTAAGATTCAAATTGACTACCTTGGGCCCCTTCCCAAATCCAACAAGAAGCAATACATCATTGTAGCAACTGATGTCACTACTCGATATGCAGTCACTAAGGCAGTGGAGCGAGCAGACGCCAAAACAACTGTAAAATTTATCTTGGAGACTATTCTTCCTAGATTCGGCTGTGTTCAAGAAGTGCAAACTGACCGTGGGACACATTTCACCGCAGATGTCTTGAAACAACTCCTAGACGCCCTAGGAATCTCACACAGCAGGAGCTCAGCTTATCGACCCCAGTCTCAGGGACTCACTGAGAGATTCAACGCTACACTGCTTGACATGCTTCACTTTTACACCAACAGCCAGCACACTAACTGGAGCAAGTTCGTGGACAACGTCACCTTCACCTACAACACCTCCATGCAGGAGTCTACTAGACAGTCACCGTTCTACCTGCTTCACGCATATGAACCTCTTCAACCTGTCGACTTAGCCATTCTCCCGAAGGCCCCCGATCACGACATCCTGGAGGCGATCAAGAGGATCCATGAAGTTCGAGAAACCATCCCGGCTGTTCTTGAAAAGGCGCAGGAGCGACAGAAATCTCGCCATGATGCCGGACATACTCAGCGTCACTTCGAACCTGGAGACAAGATACTTCTAGCAACCCCCCACTCAGGTGAAGGAACAAAGAAGCTCGCTCCCGCATACCGAGGACCCTTCGAAGTTAAGAAGAAGCTTTCCGACCTTAACTACGAAGTAATTCTTCAGAAAGCAGGGAAATGGACAACAGACATCGTGCATGTTAACAGAATGAAGCCGTTTTATGATAGAGATGGAACATGAATTAAACGAAACCAAGATGTATATAGCGTATTTTAAGATTTTTCTTTAGCGTATATTTAGGTTTTTTTTACTAGACTACCATATTACAACTTGATTTCACGTTAGGATTTCTAATTATTGTTTGATTATTATTCATTGAGTAATTTTGTTTACAAATAATTAAATACTTTGCAGTCCCAATAAGAATAGATATATGTTTTTATTTAAATAAATGTTTTGTAAGTGTTATGATTGTGTTTCTACCAATGTATTTGTTTACTCGTATTTTGTTTGTATTATATATTGTTATTCATTAAATTAAAATTTGTTGTATGAAAATGTTAACTTATTTTTCCTTTGGAGTTTATAAAAAAATGTATCAGTGGTTGGCATAGGGTTGTTTATAGAACATGAAAGTAGGATAGCCCTTAAGGTTATTAGAATAATCACCAGTACATTTAGCATGATTCATATTTAAAGTACATTTTATCTGTACATTGAAGAGTAAACAGAGACAATAATCTTTTTCCAATTTTTCAATTTTTAATTTTTTTCCGTACAGTTTTGGGTAACTAAAAATCGGCCTTACCAAATTGATATAATAGAATTAGATGTAAGATAGAATGGTTCCAATAATTTACTAATTCAATTGTTTTCTGTGTTTGTTTGTCCTGAGATTGCTTGAATCTGCACTCTGCGCTACTGACTGCTGTCTCATCACAACAGAGTCACCACTACACTCACGCTGTACTACGATCCAGAGCTTGCATCAGCACCTTCCAATGTCACGGACTCTGCACCTCCCGCACACACACCTTCAATTTATAACACGTCCAGCTGATAGAGAAATTGGACCACGAGGATTTGCTGTAGACACGGGGACCGTGTCTTCCGCCGGCAGGGACATGTGACGATAAGTCACTACATATCTTCAGTTAACTAATTCAACTAATTCATTAAATTATATAAAATATAAAAATTTTGTAAATGGTTCTCAAATTAAGAGAGGAAAGCTTTTAATATTTCACAACAGTTGTAGCCTAGAAGTATTGCTGATTGTTAGCAGTTTATGTGCTATATGCTGACAATCAGCAGTTTGATTGGGAAATAACTGCTGGAGGCATGGTTTCTTGACCTAGTTCAGGGAGCCATCCCTTGGGCCAGAGAGCGACACTACTACACTGGACACCAGCCACACAGCTGGGCCAGGTAAGGCCGATTATACTTTATTAGATAACTTTGGCCATAAGCCCAATAGCACATTTCACATATAGACAATCATTTATAAACTATACTTTAAATTCTCAGCTCTACATTCTTTTCACTTGATTTGAGTTTCATCCGTCTAAACCTTGTAATTGATGAGTTTCTGTTTTCTCTACAATAAAATAAAATATTCATTGTTTTATTGATATATCTGGCATTTATTTGTTAACACCTCTCACTTGCGAGTAGCTCCCCAATTGAGGTTTAGTAATTGATAATAGATACAGAATAGATCCTGATTTTATACGGTCAAAATCATACGTGACAGTTGTCAGTGAAATAAATTCAGGAATTCGAAAATTATCGAAATTAACTGACTTGGCTACATTAAAAAGTGCTTCTTTCAGACTAATTAATCCATTCTCATATATCCTACAACATTTGTGTGTAGTGCTATGATGCCCAAAGCAGCAAAATTTAGAAAGTATATTGAAACTTCAAAAAAATGTATTAGAGTAATGCTTGCTGTCTTATAGTATAAGGAGCATTTCAAAGAAAAATTCGGTGAATTAGGAATCTTGACAGTATTTAGTTGATATGTTCATGACTGTATAATTTATAATAATTAATTTTAAAGTAGCAATGAAAAGTGAACATAAATCCATAACTATGTACTCTATAAAACAGGGACATTACCATTGTAGTTTTACTATAATTTGAATATAAAACAACTCAGCTGTCTATGAGTAACTTACTTTTTTGGGCCTTTCACAAAGCACCAGTCCACCCCGATTTTCTGGCCAAGGATTTCCGATCCATCCAGGGCCTCGCGCGCAGCAGCTGCTTCCTTGTACGACTCGTACTCTACTAGCGCGTACCCCTGGGGTGACAGACATGGTAACAATACCATTTAACAGGCCCATATAGGAAGGTACAGTACTCACACAAAAATATAAATTTAATTATTTCTTTTCTTATTTGGTGGCCCCTAAACTTGTTATATACAGACATAGTTTTGAAATTTTTTATTTTAATAATAGAGAATTTTCCTAACCTACAATGAATCTTCATAGCTTTGGACACATTAATAAGATGAGTATGAAAAATCTTGATTAAATTTAAGGCGTACTCTTTATTTGTAACTATTCTAGCCCAGATATAACCAAGCTTACGATACAATTTTTTTTATAGGCCTATGGAATTCTAAAATTGACATAAAAGAAAACCCTTTAAATAACTTGATACTAAAGGCTTTTGTAAAGTAATCCACTATGAATAATTAGAAAGTGTCAGAAGTCAAAGAGAAACTGAACAAAAATTAATTAGGTGCTTTTTTCAGCTGTAATTTAAATATAAAGAAAGATTATTTTGATACATACATTTTTTTTTTAAGTTTATAGGTCTTAAGGAGTTACAAGTAGGCTAAGCCAATGTTGAGTCAGTAAACTTAATATAATTTGTTGATAGCTTTCTACAGACCAATCACTTACCTTAAGAAATCCTGTCCTGCGGTCTAAGTTAAGATGTATATTTTTTATTTCTCCAAACTCTGAAAATTTATCATGGATGTCATCTTCTTGGGCTTCTTCGTGGACAGATGTAACAAAGAGAATCCATCCCTCTACAGCTGTAAAATATTCAAAACTTTAATTAGCTCACATTGATTTCTAAATCAATGTGAATCTAAAATCTTAAAACTGGCTGGGTAGCTGAGTGGTTATAGTGCTCGCCTTTGAATTCAAAGGTTGCCGGTTCGATCTTGAGAAAAGTTAGTGGCTTTTTAAAAGGTTCGTTCGATTCCGGACCCAGTTGCCATTTGTCATTGGGCTATTAATTAATGATGCTTTCTAACAACTGGTCGATGTTAGATAGTAACAAGACTGGGGTTTGGACCGTTCCCCGTCAAAACGTTAAAAAATGCCACTGGCGTAGATACACCCAAAATAAAAAAATCCTGGAAACGTCGGCTGTTTGCATTAAAACAAAGTATTTCTATACCTGTACTTATGTAACATTTTTTTCTTTACTTTTAGTAAAATCAGCTAAGACAAGTCGACATCTCTTCAAGAATCAACCCGTAGAAACTTTTAAAATAAAAGATAAGTATTATTTTACAGTTATTACTGTAGTTATTAGCCACTTATTCTAAAACTCAATGTGGCACTGTCAAGTTCTTAGAATTAAAGAACATATAAGGAGGGAAAGAAAGAACTTATATTACTTTTGACAATATTTAAGAGTACGGTACCTTTATAGTTTTAACAAGGCCTATCACTGTCAAGCATTTAAGGTGTGTACGGAAATGTCAACTAATCCAGAGTGTCAAAAGTTACCTAGAATTGAGTTTTATTTCGGGTTTTCCTGTGGGTGATTAAATTAAAATATATTGGAAAGTGAATGCACTTTTAGTAGGGGTACCGTACCTAATTATTTGTACATACATATGGACACAACTTGAACAAGGGGTAGTAGGCCTATGTCTGCATATTCTATTAGTATGTCTTTTGTATATTTATACATCCACACACTTAATAATGTGCCACCTCTTAAAAAATTAAATATATTTCCACACTGTTGGGTCATACAGTACCATGTGAAAATACTAATAAAAATATTTTTGGACCTTGACCCCTTATATTTTTATAATTTTTTTGTATGTACCAATAAATCCAAATATTTTTGAGTTATTAAGGGTCAAAACACAAAAAAAATCCAAATTTACATCCCGTTTTAATAATTGCAAAAATTAATAACTTCATTACTAATCAACCTACAAAACTCAACGTGCCATTTTATTCCACTTTAAAAGAACTTTAGTTTGATATAGGCCTAAGTACAACAAGCCAATGTTAGGCCTATTTTAATTTTTTTTTTAATCCCACAAAAAAATTATTTTTTTAATTAAAAAAAGTCTTTTTTTGTATAAGAAGTATGTTGTTTACTCACTATACAGCTACCTGTGAGCCAAATTTCATGGTGGGTTAACAAAGGGGTCTTGATTTCAAAAATTAGTAATAACACACTGTTGACAATTTTCTATGCACAGTAAAAAGAAATTATATTAATAAAACCCTACTTTTTCTATGTACTGAAAAATTAACTTTTTTGTTCTAAATAGGAAATTTTTTGCAACCTAGGTAGGATTTTTCATTTCAATGTTTTGTAACAATTTATTAATATTATGTTATGGGTACTATCCAGACTTGTGCTTTTCTTCTAGTGAAGGATCCGGAACACCCATGCCAACTTGCTGGAAGGTCCTAGATGCCTTTCCCCACTCTCAGTATTAGACCTGTACTAATTTCAGTGGGAGTACAAATCCTACTCGTAAGTTTTTTTCTCTTGGCCAAGGTGGAACTTTAACAAAGCTGAGTGGGAGGCCTACTCTTCTAGGCTTGATAGCAGCATCAGATTCATTCCTCCTAAAATAAAAATTGATGACTAGTTCAAAAGATTTGTTCTGTCTTCTGCGAAAGCGTGCATTCCAAGAGGTTTTAGGAAAGAGTACACGATTGGATGCCAAGTGTGCCAAGTTCAAGAGAGCCAATATCTTAACAGTAAGTTTACTGACACCACTGCCGGGAGAGATATAGCGGACCAACTCCTTAAATCTCTCGACAATTCCAGGAGAGAGAAATGGATGTGAATTATAATGATGTGATTCAGCTTATCAACGGTATGCGTGGACCATTGAAGGTTATATAGTAGACCTAGGTCTATTAGGTAGCTAAAGGTAACAAATTATATAGGCTACTTCAAAACTTAATTTTATTTTAACTCACATCTCTGAGGGCCTGGATCCTCATCATCTTCAACATCCATAGTCTCATAGTCTCTGACCTCTTCTCTGGCACTTTTCTCTCCTCCAAAACCTCTACCTTTCCTCTTCTTTGCCTTCTCTTTCAGCCGAGCAATACCCTCTGAAACAGATATTATCGAAGAATTTATAAAAATATGTATGGTAATATACTCTTTCCTAATTCAATGTGAGAAACCCATAGGGTTACACGTTTCTCACCAGTTTCACACTTGTATACACAAACCAATAAATACACCTTCGACACACAGGGTGTCTACTGCCAAGTAGATACAAATACCCCCCGTCGCAGCAGACCTGCATACCCAGCGAATTTCCAAATTAGTAATATTAATTTTGGCCAGATAAACCTGTAAACCAAATATCATCACATGCCCATAAATCCTATACTCTTATACGAGCAATGTTTGCTTGTTTGCTTGCTTGCACAATTATCTCAAAAACGGCTCCGACGATTTCCTTCAAATTTTGGAATATGGGGGTTTTGGCCACCAGAAATCGATTGGAGCTGGTCCCATAGCTGGGAAAAATCCGGTTTTCGCGCTAGAGCCCTTCAAAGATCCCATGTTATCCTTATGGAAATTTTTTAACTGAACAAAAATCAGCTGATAACTGTAGATAAAATAAACCAATGTGTTACATCTTTAACCTGTGGTTTTAGGAAAATCATACCAATGTGCACCAAACCTTCCGCCTGGCGAGTGAGCGGAGCGAACGAGCTTTGTGTGAGAAACGAAAGTAATAATTTTACCGAGCTTAAGCTCGGTCCCCCTGGTACTAGGGAAATAAATGTCTATTCTCCTTATGATAAAAATATAGGGAAAGAGTACGCAGGTATGCTGCCATGGGGAACACTAAAAGTAGGTTTATAGCTTAAAAATATAAATATATTTCGACCAAATGAAGCCTTATACTTCGTTTCTTCAATATCTGTCCATTGCTAAAGGAGTTTGCCTATTCTCCATATGATTAACATGGGAAAAGAGTATGCAGGTTTGCTGATATGATAAGCATAAAAACTAGGATTTCTTCATCATAAATGGATTTATCTCAACTAAATAAAGGTGAATACCAAGTTTCATCCAAAAATATTGGTTAACAAGTGAAATATTAACACATCCTTATTCTACATAAGATTAACATTGGAGCCCCAAAATACAATGTACTGTCTTTAGACTTTTGAATATCTCGGTAACCAATGGAGATAGAGCAAAGCTTCAAAATACTAAATTGTGTGTTTTTTTGAGCTAAATCCAATGGTCAAAATATAATTTTAAAAATTACTTATGAAAAATGCAAAAAACCCATTTTTGGGGTACAAAACCCCCCAAAACTACCCCTTCCGGTAGGTCGATATGTCTGGTTTACGAACTCATCCGAATAAATGTAGGATTACACATCTCTACCAAATTTGGTGTCGATCGGACCATTTTTACGAGAGTTATCGTGTCTAGGGACACATATATACATATATACATATATAAATATATACATATATACATATATATATATATAAATTTTAATGACTATTATTTTTGGTCTCTGGGCACCTCAAAACGAAAAAGTAACATGGTCCCGGGCTTAGGTCTTACCATGAGACCTACGGTAATAGCTTATTCCCTATGGGAAATTCGCTAAAATCAGTGACTTTTAGGGGTGAAAAAGTAAAAAATCAGTGACTTTTACGTCTAATTCGAAAATGTTGGAGGGAAATTGCTAAAATCACAAATTTTTGCTTACAAGCACAAAAGTATAGTTTTCTATTTATCTACAAAAAATCCGTGACTTTTCTTTCATTTTAAGAAAAAATAAGTGACTTTTTGGTGACTTCCGTGACCACTAAGTTAACTAAAATCCGTGACTCCAGTGACCAGTAGACACCCTGGACACAGCACACTGCATACTCAGTGAATTTCCAATGGCTGATATTGTTTAATCAGTCAAACATATGGTGATATAAATGAGTAATATATTGGAATTATGCTACAATAGAATGCAAGAAAATATTAAATATTTCATTATTTTATATTGACATACACACACACACACACACACACACATATATATATATATATATATATATATATATATATATATATATATATATCGTATAGGCTATGGTGATTGGCATTTAAATTTTAACTAGAACTAGAAATCGCCTAATGACCGAAATTCAACCAAAATTTCTGTTGATCTGTGACCAATTAGTTTTAAAATCTTAACTGAAATATCTGTTCTTCATCATTTGCTAGCATTTGCTATTACAACAGCTGTCCAATGATTCCATCAATTCTACCTCCCTTTTTCACAAGATTAATATTGAAACTTTAAAAGCATGAAGGACATATAGTCTTGGAGGCTGATGTGCATTATAATCGAATTCTGCTCTTCTACAGGAGCACTACCTTTCTATAACGGTATGCACGGAATACCCCTATGATACACAAAAGCTGAGAAAACGGAGGAAAAGAAACATGCTTGCCTATTAATATATAGGAGATTAATTAAAAAATATTAGAAATTAAAGTTTCTTCCTTTTACCTCTATGGTAGTTTGATTACGCAACAATCTTAAGCTAAACATCTGTCCCAGAACATGCCAACTTCCAAACTACGTTTTGTTCAGACTGCCTAATTGGAGTGAAGATAAAAGACGTCCAAAATTAATGTCAAAACATCGAATTTGGTTGTAAATGTTCAAATGGATGTCTTACACTGTCGGTTTTCTTATTATTGGTGAAAAACTACATGAATGACGGTATTTGGTAGGATTACGGCACCTGGGTGTTTGACCTTAGGCTAACTGAAATTAAAAAAACAGGTGCTGCAAATTTTCTAAGCCACCTGTGACATATCAAAGAACAACACTAAATAAACTACCCGAGTTTACTGTGTAGGTGTAAGGGTATCTTAATTGTTTGAAGAAGAAGCAGACTTTGTTAGACCAAAAATGGCGTCACATAAATGCTGCAAATAACTTACAAATCAAAAAGGTATTTTTTTGCTATTGTAGGCCTATTGAAGGAATATGCCTTTTAAATGTATCCAAACACCATTGATTTTGTTTGTTATAAGAACGCTATCAACAAAAGAGACGAAGGTTTACGGTTAAACTGTTAGGTTAGATTTTTATTATGAGTATAATATAGGCTCTAAATAAATTACCATATGGGGTCAAGTGGGGTAAGTGTACGCCCGGGGCAAGTGGACTCCCAGCTAATAAAAATTTGGTTTATTATCAAAAAAAATTTCAAAACTTAGCCAAAGGTATTTCAAACTATGCTCTTTCAAATTATAATCACTAAAAAATTACCTGATTATTATTTCTGTGTGTTTTGATGAGTTTAAAAACATCTTAAGTTTCTACTCTAAACGCAAGTGCCGCTCGGAAAATTTAAGAACTGACTAAAAATTCAAAAATTAAGGTAGCCTAATTATTTTAAAATTGGTAATCTGACTCATTTTTTGAAGAGAAATTCAAAAATAATATTTTCAGTGCCCTACAGAGTCATTTTGGGGGAGTTATGGGGGGCGTACACTTACCCTGTGTTACATCACTGTTGGGGCAAGTGTACTTTTACCAATGGGGCAAGTGTACGCCCCCCTTAAATAATGGATAAATTAGCTGATGATGAGGCAAACTGTTATCTCATGTATGAATGGCAAGATAAAAACTGCTCTTTGTAAAATTAAGATTTATTTTTTATTCCAGGAGTAAAATAAAATCAAAATAACTTATTAAGGTTTCAAGTTACTTTACCAAGCGAACGTTTACAAGAAATTTCCTAACTACCGTATTTTTCAAGATATTTTGATGGATAAAAAATCAAAATGAAGATTATTTTCTGCTCTTTAAGACCTATTAGTTGTCAATTAATTGAAACAGTGTTATCTCTATGTTTTCATCTACTTTACAATTTCTTAAAAAACGGAGTTTTCCGTTTTACCGTGCGGAGGTTCACAAAAAAGTTCATAACTCCTGGACCGTTTGAGATATTTTGACGAATAAAAATCAAAAGAAAGCTCATTTTCTTCTCTATAATCCACTTGCCCCAACATCAACATATATGCAATGCAAAGCTACATTGGGGGGGGGGGGGTGTACACTTACCCCAGATTCAAGGGCAAGTGTACCCCCCAAACATAACTTTACAAAAAAATTTCTAAAAAATACAAAATTGAAATTTTTAACAAAATAAAAATTCTACATATACAAAACATTCCAAAGAATAATCATACAAAATTTTATTTTTATATCACTTACATGTTTTTTTTAATCTGCAGTCAAAGTGGTACTATGTGATTTGGGGGGTACACTTACCCCACTTGACCCCTGATTGTATTACGCAAATCTTAAACAATTACAACTAAAGGTGCGGCTACACATAGCAGGAAAGGACACGGAAAGGACACGGACGGGACACGGACAAAATTCTGATGGGGTGGCTACACATATCGGGACACGGACAGGACATTTCTGAGTCGGAAGGCTGCGCGCGCAGCCGTCAGACGTCGGAAGGTTGCGCGAGCAGCCGTCCGACACGGCTCATCCCGCCGGCCGCCACACTCACTACACTGAGCTACCGTTATCATTTTCTGATAGTGTCGGAAGGGGTGGCTACACATACCAGGACGGGACACGGACAGGACACGACAGTGGCGGATGAATGCTCGTTTGGCGATCCATCCGACACGACAAATGTCCTGTCCGTGTCCTTTCCGTGTCCTTTCCTGCTATGTGTAGCCGCTCCCATTTGATAACACAGGGAGCATTCATCAGAAACTGTCCTGTCCGTGTCCTTTCCGTGTCCTTTCCTGCTATGTGTAGCCGCACCTTAAGGTGGGCATATAAAATAATCGCAATATCAAAATTTCCACGTCAATAATAATGGAGTCGGATAACAAAGTTTTGCCAGTAACGGCATAGAGGACAGGGTTTAAGCTGGGAAAAATTTTCTTGGAGCAAAAATGCTACAAGCTCTTGGATACTTGTAGCAAAATGAAACATGTTGTAGCATTTCTATAGCGCGTAGTATAATTCGTCACCAGTTACCAATACTTTCACCTTAAAAGTATTTTTTTTTTACGCTGTTGTTTTTTACCTAAAATGAAAGCACTAAAAAGTTCAAAACGACTTTCAATTTTATTTTGAAAACATTAAAATAGGTTCATATAAAGTTATAGATTTACATAAGTACTTAAGCCATTTTATCTCCAAATTGTCTTCGGATTCAAACATCAACATATGAACATGGCTGGCTAGGTTTATGCCTACTCAACAATAATATAGCCTAATATAAAATTCTTGGTTTTAAACACCATTTTGCAATAAGCAGCTTCAATGTTAAAATCCTTTCTCTCTAGACCTTCAATGGCAATCATAAGTAAATTATTTTAAATTTTTACACCACACGAGTTACAGTATTTATTACTAGCTTATTGCCATGCTGCTTGAATTTAAAATTCAATTTTCAATATAAGAGCTACAGCAGGAAAACACGCTGCGTGTGACATTTTGGGCTGCTCATATTTCTCACGTATTTTAATGCTACCTTTATGCGGGCCGCGGGGGGGGTGTCACGTGCTCATGCGCAGGACGCTTGGACTGTTAGTGACTGTCGACGAAACAAAATTTTTGGCTGCTGCACTTTTTGACTAAAGAAGCCTGTCCTCGTCTTCGCGCCTCACCTCTTGCAGTGTATGGGGCTCCATAAGCGCCAATGCTTTCTCTGTCGTTCAAGACGCCTTTAGTCAAAATGCACCGTCTTGCCTCGCCTCGTCTGTTGCAGTGTGTGGCCGGCCGGCCATAGATTGAGGTTAACTAACTGAGGCTTTATTTTACTTTGATGGAAACAACACGTTTAAACATAATTTTATGAGATAAAACTTAAAATTTGAAAACCTGTGATTCTCAAGGTACTTATTATTAATTATAACAAAATCTTTGTAGCAAAATCGCGACAGACTGTCCGAATATTGTCTCATTTTTGTGGTGGGTGTCGCAAAATGCGACAAATGCGACCGCAGCTTAACCCTAGCAGTGGCCAATGTTAGAAGTGGGAAGTGGCCAGGCGCATTTGGCAAATTTGCAGACCTTTTTTTGAAAATTCATATAAATTCCAAATATAATTGAAACTTAGTCAACCTTATATTCATTTTATTTGTAAAACATTGTAGATTCTAAAAATAATGAAATAAATAATATCAGAAAAAGTAATTTGGAAATAAAAACAAAAAATGTAAAAAACTGTAAGATATTTAGGCGAAACTTCGTTATCCGTCTCCACCTAATTATCGATGTACAAATTTCGATTAACTTATTGCGATTGAAATTGAGCGATGAAAACAATCGAATCAACAACGATACTGAGAAAAGATGTAGGGCCTATCATAATAATAATCTAACCTAACAGTGTAACCGTAAACCTCCGTCACTTTAATTGACAGCGATGTTTATAACAACAAAATCAATGGTGTTTGGAAACATTTAAAATGCATATTCCCTCAATACAATAGCAAAAAAAAAAGTTTACCTTTCTGATTTGTATTTGGCAGCATTTGTGTGACACCATTTTCTAAGAAAGTCTGCTTCTTCTCACAATTTGAATTTAGATACAGCTACACAACAAACTTGGTTAGTTTATTTTGTGTTGTTCTTTGTTACAGGTTACATTAGCTACAATATTTATTTTTTCTGTTATTGTTATTTTCAGTTACTTGTTTGAATATACAAGGTATTTGTTTTATTGTCAAAAGGTTTATTTCATTACCATATATTAGAACGAGAAACTAAATAAGGTGATAAAATCGTAATCGTATATCGTGTAATTGTATCATCGATATAATAGCAATATTATCGCAATATCGGGATTTCCACATCGATAATAACAGTGGAGACGGATAACGAAGTTTCGCCGATATTTATTTTGAAATTTCAAAAGCGGCCTGGGTAAAAATTTTTCTATGATTTTTTTTATGAAAAATTCATTATATACATTTTGTAGACAATTTATTTCTGTACATAAATTGTCTACAATTTTGTTTACGCCCCTACGATACGCGTAAACAAAAACAAACACCAGATATAGCATATGTGGGGATTTTTATTTTTTTGCATGAGTTAGGCCTACATACAAATATATGGAAACCCGAAAGACCGTCAAATTTTATGGTGTAAACATTTTATAAATATTGATAACATAGGCCTAATTATATTTTTACCATCCATGAATAACTTATTTTTGTAATCCCAATGAAATAAGGAACAGAAAAAAGTTATAAAAATAATGAAAAACCGGTATTATAAATTTTATATACTTATAAATTTTATAAAATTTGAAAAATTAGAATTTTTTTGTGTTTTTTATTAGGTATAAAATTTTTATACTTTTTTTTATGCAAAAAATTGTAAAATTATGTTGAAGGTTGTTCAATTCCCTACAAAAAAATGTATAACACTCAGGGTTTATTATTATTTTTATATGTGTTATGTTTCATTATATAAAACAACAACAGCCGCTTAATTGTAGGCCTATTCGCCAGATATCATGCTAAATACAAAACCACACTTTATAAACACTATTTTCCACACTTCAGTAATATTTATGCATAATATAATGCATAAACATTACTGTTATAAACACACAAACACTTCACGAACAGCTAAAAATAAATTATTTACATCAGAAAACACAACGCAACGCGAACGTAATACACCACATGTAGTACAACATAAACAATAACGGCGAGTCAGCTGACGGCTGTGGCTCTCTTTCTCCTTCAAGACGACAGCGCCAGTGATGCCACCCGCTACGAATCCCAAAACTAAATTATTCTACGTTTCCTCTTTTTCAAAATGATAGAGGCTATATAATTTGACTAGTTTGATTTTATATCGAAGATATAACTACGCATTCTCCAAACCGTCGCACTGCGACAGATGGCCAATCGTTAGATTTTCAAAAGTCAGATGTTTTCAAAAATTTGTAAATTCAGATCTATTACGATTTTATAAGAGAAATAGTTATTAAATTAACCCTCCAACTGGTCATCATAACCTCCTTAATGGTAAGGTTTTTTTAGCCGCCGCGCAAACATTTACTGTTGTACAAACAACATAAAACATATAAATTGGTACATAAAACATTCAAATTATACATCAATTTTTTCAGAATGAAATAGGCTATTCAAAACAATATTGTTTTTAGTGTACTTACAAAAATTTATTATGTTAATCCTCCTATTTTCTAACAATAAAGATTTTTTTTCCTTATTATTTTCCTTTTAGAGTAGTATCATGGTAAGGTATGTTGTCCATACAACAAAACTAAGATAGCCAAAATAACCACAATTTTATTGGCTTTTTACTGATGTATAACACTTGATTGTTTATATTATAAATAAAATATTACAAAGCAAATATGTGAGGTAAGCACAAACCACATTTTCGCCGCCATATTTTTTTTAATTTTTTATTTTTTATTTTATTAATTTTTTATGATAAAATTTTTACTAGGCCTATTTATAAATAATAAATATAACTATTTATTATGTATATAAATAATTATATTTATTTATAATAAATTAATAAAGTTAGGCCTAGGCCTATTCACTCACCTAGGCCAATGAATACAGAGTCTTATAAGAAGAACAGACCTTATGGCTTTAATTCTGCCGGTTTTTTTAATTGGGCAACTCAACGCCAGGCTGCGCGCGCTGTACTCCTGTGCCGTTTCTTTACGTGAAATCCCCCCCTTCAACCTAGCATCTACGGCGAAATCAGCGTTAATTTAAGGATAGCGCGCCGCCGTTTACACGCCCCTGGACCTAACCAAACTGGTTGATATGCTATAAAACGTATATATTCGTCTTCTGTATGAAATGCAGAATCTAACAATATGAATATTTTTTAATTTGTGAAATATATGTAATTTACAAGTTGGAAACTATTAATTTTTTATTTAGTCTGACATTAAAAAGTTACTAAGCGAGGGTTTTTTTTATTTTTGGGCCAGAAACAAACTTTCAGCGGGAAAATTGTTGACATTTAGATGAATTTAATCATGTAATTGAGAAATTTACGATTAAATGTTCTGATCGTTGGCAATTGAATTAATAGTGCCTTGAAGAAATTCACTTTGAGTCTCGCGCTCTCTTACTTCATCGTTCGGTCTATGATTTCATAAGAATGACAAGGTGTATTGACTATCTATTTTTTACTTAATATTTGTTAAGCACATAGTTGTGAAATCTTATAATATTTTACACTCTATATAATTAAACATATAACCATTACTTCGTCCAGCAATGCTGAAGTAGCCTATGTATTCTCATAATGCTTGTTTTTCTAAACAAGATATGTTATTTTAAATTATAATTAAATAAATAATGCAATTCTAAATATTTTTAAATTGAAAATTACTTTTTAAACCTATACTGTACTCTTAACCCTCCGAGCGTTCAATAGAGCACCCCTGGAGCGTTACGCATTTTTTGAAGGTTTTGCATACTTTCAAATAAAAATTAGTAAAAAATATATTTTATGACCTAGCACTATAAATGTATATATTATATGAAAGTAGATAAAATGGACTATCTAATTATACAAAAATTTTTACCCTTACTTATTGTTACCAAAATTAGGCTATAGGTTAAAATTTAAAAAATTACAAAAAAATTTTTGTATATAACTTTGCACTTTCCCAAAATATTTTTGGATACACATAATTAAAATTCCAAGATATACATTTTGTTTAGAATTTTATGCAGTTCAAGAAAATATATAATTTACATAGGTTTGAAGTATTTGAAAAAAAATGAGTGTTGAATGAAACCAAATATGTCCTATGGTACTTACCCTAATCCCATAAGAACACATGTAAAACCAAGCTAGGAATATTACACTAATTCCTAAACATATTTATGATTATAAACTTGATAAAACATATTAATTTATTCCAATAATGTAAATTAAAGGTAATAGTAACAGTTTTAATCATTCATAACCTTAAAACAATTAATAAAATATGCATTTCGTTGTTTACAAAGTTAGCAGATGGTAACAGTTTTTTTACCAGATGTTTCATTGCATATTACAAACAACCAATCACGTTCAGCCATTTGAAATGGGTGTTTTTGGATAGCTTAGAATCTCCCGGTAACAGCGGTAGCGTTCACGGGTCCGTTTCTGTCATTCACTATAAAGTTACGTCACTTTTTTAAAAGGTCGAAAAATCGACTCAAACACTCGGAGGCCGAAAAGCTGGGCCGAAAAATCGACGATTAACGCTCGGAGGGTTAAAATATGTAGGCTAGTCAACAGTAATAAACACAACATCTTGCAAAACCTTTTCTAAACTACAATAAAGGCGCTAGATCGCAGGACGAGGAGTCTACTTATTTTGAGCCACAGACTTCTTTGGGGTCATTAACAAAAATTAATATCGAGCTGTTTTATTATTATATTATTAGTATAATCCAGTTTGTGATTTACTTTGCCTTCAATAAATTTCATTTACTCATAAATATTAAAAATATAAAATAATTATATATTAATAAAATAATGTTATAAATATAAAAATTTGATTTTGCACATCATTTAATGTATAAATTTTACAACTATGTAACGCTCATTGGAATATTAGTTAATAAATTAATCGGTAGTAGCTCCTAGACAAGACAAAACTTTCTGATATATAAGATACGAGAGTTTAATGTTTAAGGATTATTGACCGACCTGGAAAGAATATCTAACTTTTATTAAAACAAAATTTTTAACGTGAACGAGCTTTCGTCCACAGCCAAAATACCTTTTTTATGAATGATTTAATAGGCCTTATTAAATATTTTGGCCATGTTCGTTTAATACATTTAATTAATTTAAAATCCAAACAACTTATAGAATGAGTCATTACATTCCAATAAACATTTAAATACTTTTTTTGGAAACATTAATGAGGAAAATTGATATTTAAGTAAACTTAATATACTGTAATTACAAACCTACAAGCTAATTAATCACGGCCCGTCGGCATAGCCCACGGCTACCTGCCAATCAACAATTAAACTTTTACCTTTGAATAAGCACAGAAAGAGTCCTATGGGTTTTAAAAATTAGGCTAACTTTAAATTAACTGTGCAAATATAAGTATTTCTCAACTACTTTCTCAAAGACAAAATTTACCAAACCAATAATAAAAAAAAAAACTTTCTCACAGACAAACCTTTTCATGCGATTAATTTGAAACAAATTGCTTCGATTTTTCATATTTTTACATATTTTTCATAACGATCATAGATCTAAAATTAAATTAACACCGTAGTTATTTTTATTTAGGCCTAGTGGTAGCACAATTTTTACTATGAAAGATTACAATTTTCAATGTGAACGATTATTTTTTTTGCAATGAAACGCTGTAATTTAGAATTGGTGCTTTAGCGGTGGTGGCTGGAGGGGGGATGTAGTGTAACTGGAACAGCCAGCTGTGTGTAGTCCGTACTTTGGAACAGTCAACTCTCGACGCAACCTGGTGGTGAGATGCCCAATTAATTACAACAATGAGAGGCGTGGGGGCGCGTAGAGCAGTCGGAACGGCCAACGCTCAGCGCAGCCAGGTGTTGAGTTGCCCAAAAAAACGGCAGAATATTTAACATGGGGTCTGTTCTTCTTATAAGACTGTATTCATTGCCTAGGCCTAGGCCTAACTCACAACTTTCATGTTCACTGACAACTTCACTTTGTACTCTGAATCTTCATTTAGAAGGCCCTAATAGCACTATAATTACTCAATTCACTCATTAATACATTGCAAACTAACTATAATTCACTAAAATTTGCATTTCAAGTAAAAACATAACCTCAAAACAGCGCCGCCCCTACGATACGCGTAAACAAAAACAAACACCAGAAATTCAGTCTTACCAACATACTGATATTTCAACAAATACAGCTGAACATATGATGACTAGATTGCACATCTTTTCCTCTTTCATACTATATAAAAAACATCGACATTGACTATAAAATAACGAAGTAAAATGCATTTTACATAGACCTTGCAAATGGATCGCGATCGCGATCTTACCAGTTTAGAAAGGCTAAAATGGGTAGCGATCGCGCTGATCACCAGTTGGAGGGTTAAAGGGTAATTCTTTGTGTATCCGTTGGTACCACCTGAACTGTCTGCGACAAAAACTACCCAAGATATGGAATTTCAAAAAAACACGTTTTGCGTTGTTGGCGCATCGTCTGCTCATATGATGTTGCACCGTAAATTGTGGCATATTTCTAACTGTTGTTACAGTGTTACGGAACTCGCTAAATGTTCGTTTATGTATTAAAAGGAAAGTTTAGAATCTTATCTTTCGAACGATATAAATATTATCCACATTAGAGTTAGTTAGTATTGGTTTTAACCATTAGAAAATTTTTGGACCCATACTGTCGCAATGCGACAGTGGCCACTCCACACCGCGTTGCCATACTGTCGCAACGCGACAGTTGGCCACTGCTAGGGTTAAACCCTGATAGAGGAAGTATGAAATTTGATATTACTCTTATGGGAACAGAAATCCAAGGCGGCCAGTACTGTAGTCTCTTAGTGGTCGGGACAGGGTATATTGCCTTCAGGCCCTAGGCCCTTAACCTCCGAGCGTTAATCGTCGATTTTTCGGTCCAGCTTTTCGGCCTCCGAGCGTTTGAGTCGATTTTTCGACTTTTCAAAAAAGTGACGTAACTTTATAGTGAATGACAGAAACGGACCCGTGAACGATACCGCTGTTACCGGGAGATTCTAAGCTATCCAAAAACATCAATTTCAAATGGCGGAACGTGATTTTTTGTTTGTAATATGCAATGAAACATCTGGGAAAAAAACTGTTACCATCTGCTAACTTTGTAAACAACGAAATACATATTTTACTAACCATTTTAAGGTTATGAATGATTAAAAGAGTTACTAATACCTTTAATTTACATGAGTGGAATAAATTAATATGTTTTATTGAGTTTATAAACATATATATGAGTAGGAATTAGTGTAATATTCCTAGCTTGATTTTACATGCGTTCTTATGGGATTAGGGTAAGTACCAAAGGACATATTTGGTTTTATTCTACATACATTTTTTTCAAATACTTCTAGCCTATATAAATTATATATTTTCTTAAACTGCATAAACTTCTAAACAAAATGTATATCTTGGAATTTTAATTATGTGTATACAAAATTATTTTAGGGGAGCGCAAAGTTATATATAAAATTTTTTTGTAAGTTTATAATTTTTAACCTATAGCCTAATTTTTGTAACTATAAGTAAGGGTAACAATTTTTGTATTGTTAGGTAGTCCATTTTATCTACTTTCATATAATATATACATTTATCAAATATATTTTTTACTAATTTTTATTTGAAAGTATGCAAAACCTTCAAAAAATGCGTAACGCTCCAGGGGTGCTATATTGAACGCTCGGAGGGTTAACTGTAGGCTCTAATTGTTCAAACGGTTGATTCTTCAGCTAACAAAAAGTTAGGCCTAGGCTGGCATCCCTGAACGAAGCGACTTTTCTCATTACCGTACTCAAAATCAACAATTTTAGCATTAGCCTAGGGCCCTAGGCTAATGCTAAAATTGTTGATTTGAGTACGGTAATGAGAAAAGTCGCTTCGTTCAGGGATGCCAGCCTAGGCCTAACTTTTGTTAGCTGAAGATGATAAATATATAGGTTAGGTCTAGGCCTAATCGTTTTATTATAATCAAATTTACTCAATGTCGGATTTCAACAGTTGGTAGTTAGTAACCCCTTGACTTATGGGGCCAGGGTATTTCCGGGGAAATTTATAAATAAGGTCTCATAAAACTATTTAAAAAAAACTTACGATCGCCTTCATCGTCAACTTCAAACTCCTCAGCATTGTCGAGCTCTAACACATCAGCCATGGTACTTTATTCTAAGTTTTAAGTGTTAAACTAAAAAAATATATTCGCGAAAATTCAATCAAAATGGAAAATGTGTAGCTTAATAATCCATC